>JAPQNM010001340.1:52500-75000 GCA_029783475.1 Metacarcinus magister | reverse complement strand
AACTTCAATCCTACCACGCACTGAAAGAAAAGCTTTTTTATCCAGAAACTTATCTCCGTTTATTTCTCTGACGGGAGGTTTGGGACTTACACTTGATTTTAGGTCTTGATGTAAATTTTTCTGGCTACGAGTTATGTGTTGACCTCTTGATGCCTCTTCAACACATGTATGGACTGGGTACTGGGCAGAGTTGTGGATCAAAGTCACTGTGGAGCATCTGTTGGCAATGCTAAGATCACTGATTTTGTTTTTGCTGATGATCCAGTTATCTTCACTGAGTTACTGGAGGTTCTGATTGTGGCTCTCAAAGGAACTGCATGAGGCGAAACTTTTAGTGAAATTGAAATACTCTAGAATGGAGATCACAGCACAAGGAAAGTGAGATAGGATATACTCTATTTCAGAAGTTAATTAGTCAAAAATTTTTACATAGCCAGAGGAATTAGATGAGAGATATACAGCACAGATGTATTTAGTTAGAGAGTGACATTGAAGTCTTAGCCAGATAGTAGAAAATTGTGGAGATTCAAGATTGTGTGCACTAGAGCAAGTAATGTCGTTACGCACATATACGCACATGTATATTTATGTAAATGTTGTAATTCAGGTCACTGCTATGTTCCAACGTTTTTTCTTCCCCCCCTTCTCTTTCTCTCTCTCTCTCTCTCTCTCTCTCTCTCTCTCTCTCTCTCTCTCTCTCTCTCTCTCTCTCTCTCTCTCTCTCTCTCTCTCTCTCTCTCTCTCTCTCTCTCTCTCTCAAATAATGCTCCTTGAGACCCTTGACCCAGCCACACTTCTCCATGTTTCTCGCTCTATTTGACTTCTCTTTTTTTTCCTTTTTCTTCTTCGATTCTCTTCGTTTTCGATGTGTGTGTGTGTGTGTGTGTGTGTGTGTGTGTGTGTGTGTGTGTGTGTGTGTGTGTGTGTGTGTGTGTGTGTGTATGTGTATGTGTATGTGTGTGTGTGTGTGTGTGTGTGTGTGTGTGTGTGTGTGTGTGTGTGTGTGTGCGTGCGTGCGTGCGTGCGTGCGTACGTGCGTGCGAGAGAGTTATGTCTTCATGCTAAGTTGAAACCCAAAGGAAGAAGGCGTGATAAGGGTTTTTAAATATTCTGTATACATAACATCTGTCAAATACGAGCCTTGGTGAAGAGAGAGAGAGAGACAGACAGAGACAGAGACAGAGACAGAGAGAGAGAGAGAGAGAGAGAGAGAGAGAGAGAGAGAGAGAGAGAGAGAGAGAGAGAGAGAGAGAGAGAGAGAGAGAGAGAGAGAGAGAGAGAGAGAGAGAGAGAGAGAGAGGAGAGAGAGAGAGAGAGAGAGAGAGAGAGAGAGAGAGAGAGAGAGAGATTTTCTAGGTAACTCACTATTTTATCTCTAATTATGCTTTCATACATTTTGCCGATCACAGATGTCAAGATATCAAGAGCCTTCCACTTTGGTGTCCTTTAGTCTCTATCAAGTAGATATTATAGTAGTAGTGTAGCTAAATGAACAGCCTCGTTAGGTCCAGTAGGACTGTTGCTGTCTGTTCTTCCTTTGTACTCTTTTATAATAGATATATAATGGCCTGGTGTGTATGAATCGCCTTCCTTAAAAAATAGAGAGATGTATGTTGTCCTCCAGTCGGCAGGAACTTTATTGATTAAGGATATTCAGCGTCAAACAATTTTATTAAGGCGTGTGGGATAAATGTTGTCTGGTACGAGACTTTGATTTGTTTTCATATTATTATTAAGTGAATTATTGAATACGTCACTGATAGTCGTTTCGAAATGCTGCAGCGTTTGTCCGTAGAGTTTTACATTTCTATAGTGGTATAGTTTTTTTGGTCAAGGCGTCAAGCACATGATTATTATAGTTACTAACTATTATTTATTATCCTCATGATCAACACTGCAAATCATGGCACCTCGGGTTGTCGACTATTATGGCCACGCTAATAGTATCAATCGTATTAGTGTCATTTGTTTTGTATATTACTGAATTAAAGTACTTTAACACCCTCTGCTCTAGAGTTGGTTTGGCAGCCGCCGAGACCAGTTGTTCCATCAGTGATGGGGGGGGGGACTGGGAGGGTACTGGGGGTCATGATGTAGATGTAGTAATCATGTTGAGGGAGGTAAGCCGGCACCATCCCACGCTGGCTTAACGTGTCTTGTCTTGGCACCGCAACACTTTTAGTTTAATTTCATACAGTGGACCTGATTATATAGTTTAGTTGCACCTAGCTAGCTTTGCTCCACTGATCATATATATATATATATATATATATATATATATATATATGTATATATATATTTGTGTGTGTGTGTGTGTGTGTGTGTGTGTGTGTGTGTGTGTGTGTGTGTGTGTGTGTGTGTGTGTGTGTGTGTGTGTGTGTGTGTGTGTGTTTTACATTAAAAGGGTACTGGCTAAGGGACAACAAAAATACGTAGAAAAAAATCCCGCTTGTCGCCAGACCCTGTAAAGAGGACAGTAGGAGAAAAGAAGCAAGGGTTAGAGGTGCAGTTAACATTCGAGGTGTCTTGACACTCCTCTTTTGAAAGAGTTAAAGTCATAGGCAGGTGGAAAAACAGACAAAGGAAGATAATACCAGAGTTTACCAGTGTAAGGGATGAAAGAGTGAACATACTGTTTATCTAAATACACTGGACGGATATCCTGTGACCTGCTTGACTCAGGTAATTCTGTCTTACTCTCTCTCTCTCTCTCTCTCTCTCTCTCTCTCTCTCTCTCTCTCTCCTCTCTCTCTCTCTCTCTCTCTCTCTCTCTTCATTCTTTGCAATTCTATCAGTATATAATTATTTACTTTCTATTTCGGTTCCTACACGTATCATATGATGTAACAAATTAATTAAAATGACAAAAAAAACAAAAACAGTCACAACAATAACAACAACAACGTAGAAGAAAAAGGAGGATGAGAAGAAGTAAAAGAAGAAGAAGAAGAAGAAGAAGAAGAAGAAGCAGATGATGAAAAAGAAGAAGAAGAAGAAGAAGAAGGAGAAGAAGAAGAAAAAGAAGAAGAAGAAGAAGAAGAAGAAAAATAAACAGAAGAAGAAAAATAAACAGAAGAAGAAGAAGAAGAAGAAGAAGGAAAGAAAGAAAGAAAGAAAAAGAAAGAAAGAAAGAAACATGAAAATATAATACATCGAAAAGTTATACTCTACCTGCATTCTCTTTCTATCTCTTTCCTTTTTTCTTTGTAAGTCTGAAACTCTATTTTCATCGCTTTCTTTCAATGGCATTTTTGGCTTTTTTTTCCCCCCCCCTTTTTATCTTCCCTTCCTCTCACTTCCCCTTATCTCCTTCCTTTCCGCTTCTGCTCTCTTCTTTCTCTCCCTCCCACCCTCCTCCTCCTCCTCTCCCTCTCTTCCTCTTTGTTTTTCTTTCCTACATCACGTATCGTCCTTTATTTTTCTTGACTTACTACTTCTTCCTCTTACAATCTCTAAATCTCTTCCACTTTCCCTTCCCTCCTTATTTCCCTTCCCAATGACTCCCTCTTTTATTCTTCATTCTTCTGGGTAGTGTGTGTGTGTGTGTGTGTGTGTGTGTGTGTGTGTGTGTGTGTGTGTGTGTGCGTGTGCGTGTGTTCTTTTACGTAAGAGATTATTTATCGTAGCCACTGTCCACAATAATACATAAATCATAACCCATAACACTTGGCTCAGACACAGTAGAGTTCAAGCAGCCTCCTGTTATCTATAAAGGTTTCCCAGCCACTGCAAGTCATGTTGGATTCCTTTTCTATTATAACGGGTAAGAGCGGGGACTGGATCAACCTGTAGCAGAGGGTCCCGCCCACCCGCCCGCCCATCCCTTCAGTAGCTATAAATCCTGTGGTTCGTGCAGGCCTTCGTCAGTTAATCCTTTCATTTCACCTGTTCAGTTCATCATCACCTTTAAGGGAAATCGAAGCAAAGTTCTCCTCGGAATCTGACGGGTCATTGATACTGTTACTCTGTGTGTGTGTGTGGTGGGGGGTGGGGGAGTGGTGGTCAGACGAACAACTGGGGGTGATGGGAGGTGATGGGGGGATAACGAGTGTAGTGTGTGTGTGTGTGTGTGTGTGTGTGTGTGTGTGTGTGTGTGTGTGTGTGTGTGTGTGTGTGTGTGTGTGTGTGTGTGTGTGTGTGTGTGTGTGTGTGTGTGTGTGTGGTGCTCGAAGCTTCAAACACACTTACACAAGGTTCACTGGTGGTTCATTTCACGTGTTCATACATTCAACAGCCAGACATCCTCCACCACGACTACACACACTAAGGAAAGATACCACCGCTGAAAAATAAACACTCGTATGCTCGGAAAGAAAAACTCGGAATATGGAATGAATATGGACTTCTTAGGATGTCCTGGAGATATGCTATGCTACCTTGGGAGGCTGAAAGGTATACACGAAAAAGTACGAGTATATACCTGCTTGTAAATTCACTTACCAACCTTTTTTTTATACATGAGGAAGGCAGGAAAACACCTCAATCCTCTTATTTATACCAGAACACTGAAGATTATGCGACGCTGTTAATTTGCTCAACGCAGAGAAATGCTACTCATCCACACGCCATCGTTGTTGCTATTTTACGATTTATGTAATATTATTTAACAGGGATAGAGGTAAAATATGTAATGTTTTTGTAAGTATAATTCTTTTGTTGTGGCATGGGTGCATGGGCGTAGGTAAGGGTGTATGAGCGGCCTTGGGGTATGTTATGTGACACTGGGAAGGAGAGGCGTGCAGAGAGGTGGTAGGTCCTGGTCTTGTTCTATCTGCTGTGTTTTTTCCTCGTACGTGACGGAAACCACAATAACGGAGGTGTGGACGTGAGGCTTATTTAACACAATTCACTCCTGTATATACACATGCAATAACAAACAAACGATGCAAAGAAAGGAAATTAAGTTTTGCATAGAATAAACTTTTTTTTATTTGTCTTTGCATTTCTTTGTCTGTCTGTTGGTCTGTTTTATGTCTGTTTGTCGATTCGTCTCTGTTTGCTGTCTGTTTCTCCGTCTGTTGTTGTCTGTTGAAGGTCAAGCAGCTTTTCATGATTTACACAAATGACATTTCATATTGCAAAATTCGCAGACGAAACGAAAATCGGTAACTCGGTAATCTCAGACCATGGAAAACTTACTCAAAAATCTCCGCATGGTCTGAAAGGTGTATGGGAGATGCCTTTTAACGTTGACAAATGCCATCATCATATTCTTCAAGTGGGAACAAGTAACTAAAAGATATGAGTATGAAATATGCGACATAAAACAAAATGTCAATATCTCGGTGTTACGATTGCGTCAAATCTTAAATTTTCAAAGCAATGCAAAGACGCTGCGAGGAAAGCAAACAAAATGCTGGGCCTTATAAACAGAAATTTCTCCTTTAATAAAAAAGATAAAAAACTGATATTAACTAACTCAATCAGGTCCCAGTTGTAATATGCAGCGTTTCAAAATACTTAAAAGGATTTATGAATGTTGACGCGAATATGCTGTTTCAAATTAACGAGGAGTAACGAAATAAAACTAAGATGTCAACAGATTCAATTATAGACTACACAAAATTCTTCTTTACTAATGACTCTGTTAAAGGCAGTGTAACACAATAAAATGTGTTTCAAAACTAACTTGACTCCCATCTCTTCTAACGAGGTTTCCAATAGAGCAATGTGACCCGGAGTTGTGTCAGCTGTTGGACTCTGTTTATTTTTGATTTTGTGTATTGTTTAATAAGCATCTCCTCTGCGATCTATTTAAACTATTTTCTACTTTTGGATAAGGACATACTACTTAGTTTGGACGCTATAGGTATGGGTGGTTATGTATTTCTGCAATGTATTATTATTATTTTTTTTCTCTCTCTCTCTCTCTCTCTCTCTCTCTCTCTCTCTCTCTCTCTTTCTCTCTCTCTTTCTCTTTCTCTGGGCAATAATAGTAACCACAGCGATCTCCCTCAGTTAAGATATAAAAGTTTTAACAAGCCTTTCTTCTTTCCGAGGTTGTAAGAAGCATAACAACCTCTCTCTGTCTCTCTTTCTCTCTCTCTCTCTCTCTCTCTCTCTCTCTCTCTCTCTCTCTCTCTCTCTCTCTCTCTCTCTCTCTCTCTCTCTCTCTCTCTCCCTCTGTGTGTGTCTGTCGCGCTCTCTCTCTCTCCTTTCATACCTCTTCCCTTTCTCCTCTCTCGCCCTTTTCCTTCCTTTTATCCTCATCTTACAGGCGAGGAGGCGGGCGTGGAATGACCATACGGCACAGATTCTCCATACGAAAGAGGACCAAAAAAGAGGAAGGGAAAGGGTGAGGGGTGAAGGGGAGAGGTGAGGTGAGGTGAGGTGAGGTTAGGTTAGATTAGCATCCGCGCGCTGCACCTCATGATTCCTGTCCCCCACCCACCCACTCCAACCCCTCCATGGTATATAGTGGACGACTCAATATCTCCCTCCTCTTCCCTCCCCTCTCTCTTACCTTTCTGTGCCACTGAAATAGAAAAAGAGAATCATTTCGACAAGATGTGCATGCAGCCTCCTCCTTCTCCTCCTCCGTCTCCTCGTCCTCGTCGCTTACATATCATTGACTCTGATGCATCAATATTGCGTCGCTCCAATGCTCGCCTTTAATTATTCACTGGGTCGCGAGGCCGTTTTTTTGCAGTTTGTGCATGAACAATTGAAATTATATGTTAGCCCTTTACGTATAGATAAATGAATTAATGCATAGATTAGCAGGTATACAAATGATAATGCACGCTTGCGCGCACCCACCCACCTACCTACCTACCTACCTACCCACTCACAGCCTCCCACCCTATAACCAGGTACCCTAGTAAGAACACGCTCGTACACACACACACACACACACGCACACACACACACACACACACACACACACACACACACACACACACACACACACACACACACACATTAAAAGGAGTAGTATCCTTGTGTTAAAGTCGAGCAGTGTGGTCCTGATAGGCTCTGGGTTAGGCTGGTCCCGCTTCAGGCCGTGAATGTCACTCCTCTCAGAAACTGACTATAGGTACTTCAAAAAAAATTGTCTCTGAGTGTGGGCTGCAACGCCCCCAATGTCTACATGAATTACAGCCGCTGCCCCGCTGCCGGGCTGCCGGGCTGCCGGGCTCACACCTCGCACACCCTTTAAAGACTTCACACTCGTCTGGGTTGGCCCTCCACACAATTTCTATATTCTTACATACACACATCCGTACATGAATTGTTTATGTGTTTAAACTAGCCCACAATTAACCAGAATAAAACAGATGTGTTGAGGCCGCGGCTGGTGGAGTGTTGTGCGCATCCCAACAAATGTCACAAACCGCCCGCACTCGCCGCTCGCCCTACCCCGTGAAGCAGCAGCAGCAGCAGCAGCAGCAGCAGCAGCAGCAGCAGCAGCGCGACTCGCTAGAGAGCTCACTGCCTCACTCTCAGTGTCCTCTGAGCCGCGATAAAGGAAGGTGCAGTGTTACTTTCAGTGGTGCTTGGTCGCCGCCCCCCAACGCCCACCTTGCCACCCGAGCGCCCAGCCCATGCCGTGAGCCATGGCGAGCGCTAAGTCCGGCGTGCATGTGCTGAAACTGAAGCACATCACCGTGCCGCAGCAGCTTCAGGATGGGGACAAGTTCGTCAAATGGGAAGAGGTGAGTAACGGAGCAGTTGCCACTACCACCCCCACCACCACCACCACCGCCGCCGCCACCGTTCTCTCCTCCACCACCACCACCAATCCCACACACACACACATACACGTACACATACATATAAACACAACACACACACTCACACACTGGCATACATCTGCTTCCACCTTGCCTACCATCTTACCCTCCCTCACCCACCCTTGCCTGTGCCCGTGTTCGAAGGTGGAAGCCATCGTGTGTGCCTGACGACTGACTGGCTTGGCCCCTTTGTTCCTCCACCACCTTCTCCACCACCTTCTCCACCACCTTCACCACCACTATACCTCAGCATCACGCCCCCGCCTCACCCCCGCATCACCCCAGAACGAGTGGCAAGAAGTGCTGGAGAGTAACAAAATAAATTATAATTCTCAAGACGGAAGGTAAAGAGTAGGATGTTAGGTCGAGGGCAGGAAAATGTATGTATGTGTGTGACTGTGTGTGTGTGTGTGTGTGTGTGTGTGTGTGTGTGTGTGTGGTGTGTGTGTGTGTGTGTGCCAGAAAAGTGAAAAGTAAAGAGGTTCGTTGCGCCATACCGTCCGACAGACTCAAAGAGGTGGTAGTGGTGGTGGTGGTGGTGGTAGTGGTAGTGGTAGTGGTGGTGGTGAGAGCAGGGTAATGAGAACGGTCCGGGCATGATACGCATAACTAGAGAGCAGCAAGATGGTAGGCACTGTGACCTTGAAACCGTGTTGATACTACCAGTTGCAGGACTGACGAAGAACCACCCCAGGCCCCACCCTCTCGCATGCCTCCTCCTCCCTCCTCCTTCTCCTCCTCCTCCTCCTCCTCGCAGTCTTGTCTACTAGCTTTACCCTTTTCCTCACAACAAAACAGCGACCCACCCGGCAGTGTCAATCAACTCACTCCCTCGTGCATAGTAGTGGGTTACTGCTCTCTCTCTCTCTCTCTCTCTCTCTCTCTCTCTCTCTCTTTATACAGTATCAGGAGGGTTTTATTTATTTGTTTTCCCTCCGGGTGTTGACGCGACGCGGAGACGCTGCCGCTAATGTTACCCGCGTTGGTACTCTGTTTGTAGTACTTATGCTCTCTCTCTCTCTCTCTCTCTCTCTCTCTCTCTCTCTCTCTCTCTCTCTCTCTCTCTCTCTCTCTCTCTCTCTCTCTCTCAGCAGTGAAAGGAGTTTAAGCTGACTAGTTGGGTTCATGCAGAAAAAGAAGCACATACATGATACAACAACAGATGATTAGTAGTTGTTGTTGTAATAGTAATAGTTGTTGTTGTAGTAGTTATATTATAGGGAAGCATATGGGTATGATTTGTAACGAATGTTTTTGAAAAGTGACGACAATAATTTCTTCTCTCATCGCAGCGAGCACGACTTAAATGACCACGGAGACGATTTTGTCAATGAAATTTAAATGTCCGCGTGATTTAAAGCCCCTCGCGGCGTGACGTCACCAATGGACCACGTGGAAAAAATATTTGACAGCTCATCTAGAGAAGATTTTTTTTCTGGGTTAAAACACTACTTCATCTACACTTAAAATGCAATTGTCTATGGCTTAATATCAATTGAAAGAGCAATAAAAGGGCTGATTATTAATTTTTTTTGTAAATAATGGAATTACAATAAGCTGAAAATCGAAAGTGTAGAATATATATGTATATTTTTTTTTCTTATATACAAAGCAAGAGAAAGCAATTTCCTGAGGCCGTTCATTAGACATATGTGAGATATATCTATGGTATATTTTTTTTAAAGCAATTGATTGATTAACGTATTATATGTGATGGGGACGTGGGATTCAGAGGAGAGAGAGAGGTATCGAGGTGGTGGTGGTGGTGGTGGTGGTGGTGGTGGTGGTGGTGGTGGTGGTGGTGGTGGTCTGGGAAGACGGAAGAATATAAATGATAATCGAGCCTGTATTTGTCTTGCTCATTTTATTTGTTAATTCATTTACTGTTATCATTTGTGTGTGTGTGTGTGTGTGTGTGTGTGTGTGTGTGTGTGTGGTGTGTGTGTATGTGTGTGTGTATGTGTGTGTGTGTGTGTGTGTGTGTGTGTGTGGGGAAGGTTGAGGTGGGGGTGAAAATCGAAAGTGCGTTCGTTGCGTGGTGTTGATAAAAAACGAGAAAAAAGATCGAAGAGAACACTTATTTGATTCTTACTCAGGTGTCATTCTGTGCGTGTGTGTGTGTGTGTGTGTGTGTGTGTGTGTGTGTGTGTGTGTGTGTGTGTGTGTGTGTGTGTGTGGTGAGGAGGGTGACGGTGATAGCGACTGAATGATGTTGAGCTCACCACAGGCAGACCGTAACAAAAGTTCGAATCCCTGTCTGGCGATGCGGTATCATCTTGATGTAATATTATTGGTTGTCCCGAAGTGTCTTGAGTGTCAGAGGGAGGGAAGGAGGCAAGGAGAGGAGAGAGGGAGGGATGGAGAGGAGAGAGGGAGGGAGGGATGGAGAGGAGAGGGAGAGGAGGGAGAGATTGTGAGAAGCAGGCTGAAAAATGATTTATGGGGAAAGAGGAGGAGAAGTATAAGGGAACTAGTAATCTGAAATTGATCTGAATTTTACTGGATTGGATAGAGAAGGTGAGGAGGTGTTAAAAGGTCTATACACACACACACACACACACACACACACACACACACACACACACACACACACACACGTACACACACACACACACACACGTACACACACTGACAGGCATGTATGTATGTATGTATGTACGAAACGGCCAACTTTCTCGTCTAGCAGCAATAAAATTTTAGGAGGAAATGTCAGAACGTAAAACCGAAATATTATGTCCATCCCGCGTCCAAGTTTACCCCTTTTCACACCTCTATAGACCTTGAAAATCAGGTAGGTAGGCCTCCTTTCCTCTCTCTTTCCCTCATTCTTTCTTTAAATTCTACTGTCTTAATATGTATGTTTATAATTTATTTCCTGTAGGCTTTTTTTTATCGTCAAGTAATGATGACTGATGTATTTTATTAGGTATTGATACGTTTTACATTTTCTCTCTCTCTCTCTCTCTCTCTCTCTCTCTCTCTCTCTCTCTCTCTCTCTCTCTCTCCTCTCTCTCTCTCTCTCACTGTACATTATATTTCATCCTTAAAAAAATCGATTAATAAATATTACTAATTTGATAGCATTGAAAATAAATTATATTGTGTTTAATTCTAAGTTGCGATTCTTTTTATTATTATTATTATTATTATTATTATTATTATTATTATTATTATTATTATTATGCTACGCTTGTAGCAGTCTCCCCAATACACCATAGAGAACGTGCGGTTAGCAGCTCTGGTGAGAATGTGTTGCTCCACCACATACTATTATAACTATTTTTTATTATTTTTCAATATTCATTGTACTCTATATATATCTTTATTTATGTTTTTCTTTTTATTATATTATTATTTATTTAGTTGCGCTGCAAACTCAGCGCACACCTATCAACTTGGTGCGCACTGTCATCAAACAGTGCGCATATTCAAAATACCATATTCCACAACTCTTCAGCAATTGTTACCTACAGTCTGTATTTTTGATAAAATAAATAACCTTAACTGGATCTGAGTTTTCTCATTACCCAGTGGACCAACTAGCTACAAACACTCCCAAGCTACCAACGCTACAATTGGTGACCCAAGAGTGAGCTATGGTCAAACAGTGACATACTGCCTGTGCTGAACAAAGAGCACATGTTCCTAGTGTGAAGGCCTGGGTCTTACAGATTCATTCGCTTTCACACTCCCAAGGCAAAAAGTCTCACCTCCATTATGGGGTTCGTGAGAATGAGCCGACGGACGGGAATATTCTACACACTTGTGTAGCTGTCACTTGTAAGGTTCCCCCTCCCACCCACCCTGGCACCTTCTGTGCCCCCTCAGACGCCTTCACTGCGTCTTCAGCGGCCTAATGCGCACGCATGCGCGGCCTCTACAACCCCCAGACGCCTTATTACGTCTTCAGCCGCCTCATGCATACTCTACACCCTCTGACGCCTTCTCGCGTCATCATGTTCAACCCCTACCCCCCGCCTCGCGGCGTTAAAGTGATCTTCACCATCGCCACTCACCGCCCTGTGGATTATTCATCACCCTGTGGATTACTCATCGCCCTGTGGATTACTCTACTCGCCCGTGGATAGTACAGTACGGTGCAGACAACGCTCCAGCAGACGCCCTCTTCCACTGCCGTGTCGTCTTCTTACACTCCCAGGCATCATGGTCGCTCTATGCTGATGGAACTACAGATGCAAATCATCGCTTTTCATCAGCTTCACGACCCCTCACCCTGGCATCTGAGCTTCACGGCACATCTGGGGGGACTTCACCTGGACCGACACCTGCACCGACTGTCAAGCCTCCATGGTGATTCGGCACTTGACCTCGTCGGCCCCTCTGCCACACTGCCGGTTATCGCTACATCCTCTCGGCAACCGCCGCTACAGGACTCCCAGCTACCACCCGCAGTCGAACGGTCAATCACCAGCCTCCGCCCAACGCGAGAACTCTTCCCAGGCGAACAAGCATCCACAGGATGACATCATTCCTCCCTTCCTCGTCACTAGGGGGGGAGTATTGTAGCAGTCTCCCCAATACACCATAGAGAACGTGCGGTTAGCAGCTCTGGTGAGAATGTGTTGCTCCACCACATACTATTATAACTATTTTTTATTATTTTTCAATATTCATTGTACTCTATATATATCTTTATTTATGTTTTTCTTTTTATTATATTATTATTTATTTAGTTGCGCTGCAAACTCAGCGCACACCTATCAACTTGGTGTGCACTGTCATCAAACAGTGCGCATATTCAAAATACCATATTCCACAACTCTTCAGCAATTGTTACCTACAGTCTGTATTTTTGATAAAATAAATAACCTTAACTGGATCTGAGTTTTCTCATTACCCAGTGGACCAACTAGCTACAAACACTCCCAAGCTACCAACGCTACACGCTTTCCTCTGAGACCTTTTTTCCACCTCAATATACACCCCTTATTATTATTATTATTATTTTGTTTAATTAGGGAATATGTCCACTAGTTAGTTATCCAGAGAGGGTCATTCTAGGATTAAAAAAAAGAAGAAGAAAGAGAGAGAGAA
Source organism: Metacarcinus magister (assembly GCA_029783475.1). Classification (NCBI taxonomy): domain Eukaryota; kingdom Metazoa; phylum Arthropoda; class Malacostraca; order Decapoda; family Cancridae; genus Metacarcinus; species Metacarcinus magister. The sequence goes on along the minus strand of JAPQNM010001340.1, from coordinate 62,212 downwards.
AAAAAATAAAAAGATGGTAGGTAACGGTTTGGTGTGTACGGTTGGGTATTTATTTATTTATTTATTTATTTATTTATTTATTTATTTATTTAAACCACTTGCACTTTCTCGGTACCCTTTTCACACCTAAATTTTCCTCCAGCGTGTGTGTGTGAGTGTGTGTATGTGTGTGTATTTTGTGGTCGCTGTAAATCTGCTCATTATTATTATTATTATTATTCTTTCTTTCTTTTTTTCATTGCATAGTGTTTGTATGTAACCCTTTCCGCTGGCCACTTCCTGCTTGCTCATGTGCGTATCTGTTTAATTTAACCTTCCCTTATCTGGCCTTGAATTCTGCTATCGTTCTGACAGCTATAAATATTCTCGGTACCTACCTCTTTCTCTGCTTCCAGGTATATATTCTCTCTCTCTCTCTCTCTCTCTCTCTCTCTCTCTCTCTCTCTCTCTCTCTCTCTCTCTCTCTCTCTCTCTCTCTCTCTCTCTCGTGGTAGTGGTGGTGGTGGTGTTGGTGTATGTATATTTCATGTTTTTTCTCTATGTTGAAATTTAGTTTATTATTAACACTACCAACTACTTCTACTTATATAATCATCATCATCATCATCAAGGCATCAAGGCATTATAATATTAAATAAAAAAGCGCATTCCAGCACCTGAAAGCAAGTGGTGTTCGGCAATTTCTCCCAAATGGTCTCAATCCATGCATTTAATTTTCCTAGCAAATAGGTAACTGATCTATATATAATAATGCAAAAGTCAACACAATTAAAAGCAACAAAAAATTAAATACATTATAATCTGTCTACTGGTCAAAATAAACAAACGTGAAAGGTCTGGGCAACCAAGATACAGTGTCACTCCGCATAGCCAAGTAGTAGTATATTATAGTAGTACAGTAAATAACACAGACGTCTCCCATTATCATACAGCGTCCTGCATTAAGAGTAGGTAGGCCATCCTACTCACTGCGCCATGTAAGGGGTCGTAGGTGCAAACTTTACTGGTGTATATACAATGGAGAAAGAGTTTTTTTCTTTTTATAATGATCGTCCCGCTACCCCCCAAAAAGATGAAAGACACGGGCAAACTACGAGCCCGTCTGAGTAAGGCATTAATTCAGTTGTTTAGCGTGGAGGCGGGTATGTGTGGAGCAAGGTAGCTTGGGGGCGGAGAAAGAGTATAGGTGTAGATTTTTATAGTAGTGGTGATGGACTAGCGACAAGGCTGAAACGGGCCACCTGGCAACAGTGGTACGCTGCCGTCGACTCGGTAGAAACAGCCTCGAAGCAGAGACGTCTCGAAGCCTCGGAGCCTCGGAGGTGTTGGCGGGTGTAACAAGCGAACAAGGAGGAAGAGGGAGGGAGGGACGATGATGGAGGGGAATGGAAGGAGGGACGGAAGGAGGGAGGAAGGGTGGGAAGGAAGAGAGGCTAACAACACTCCGTACAGGTAGTTATAAACATTGATAACTTCTTTCTAATTACTGATAATGAAACGATGATATTAATTATACCTTAATTGCTGATGACAGATATGAGCGTTTGTTTATTTTATAAGCAGATATATAATATTTGTTACATGTTACTATATGTTTAGATAGAAAAAAAAGTCAGTACAGTGTATTATATTGCTTTTTCAATGAAGTATATTGTCTTTAGCATTATTGTATATCAGTATATCGTGTGTGTGTGTGTGTGTGTGTGTGTGTGTGTGTGTGTGTGTGTGTGTGTGTGTGTGTGTGTGGGTGTTGAAACCTCACGTACTTACTTACACACAGCTCCTTTTGCCATCCTGTACCTAAACTTGCTTGAATTGGATAAATTAAGGGCGCCTGTTGTTGACATTTATGCGTTCTGTACATGCTCGCTCTCTCTCTCTCTCTCTCTCTCTCTCTCTCTCTCTCTCTCTCTCTCTCTCTCTCTCTCTCTCTCTGCACCCAGACTACGTAGAGTCTAAACAGTATTTATACTTTAAGGCTACAAAGTCGGTCTTCTTTCTTTCTTTCTTTCCTTCCTTAATTCCTTCCTTCCTTCCTTCCTTCCTTCATTCATTCATTCATTCATTCATTCATTCATTCTCTCTCTCTTATCCTCCTTTTCCTGTTTCCTTCTGCTTTCTTTCACTCCCCTTGCTTCTTCCCTTCACTTTGTCTGTTTATAATTTACCGGATACTTCCTCCTCCTCCTCCTCCTCCTCCTCCTCCTCCTCCTCCTCTTTCTCCTCTTTCTTTCTCTTTCTCTAATTCAAGTAGTTAGTGTAGAGTAGTTATATCAAACAGCCTTTGCAGGGACCTTAGGGTCTATTGCTGTTTGTGTTCCCTTGTATTCCTCCTCCTCCTCCTCGTCCTCCTCCTCGTCCTCCTCCTCGTCCTTCTCCTCCTCCTCCTCCTCCTCCTCCTCCTGTTGCTGTTACTGTCACCGCTGCGCCACAGAGGTACTAGATGCGACAGGAATCGATGCAAGTTAATTCATACAACGTAAGAAATCATGCGGTGCCCTTCTCTCTCTCTCTCTCTCTCTCTCTCTCTCTCTCTCTCTCTCTCTTCTCTCTCCTCTCTCTCTCTCTCTCTCTCTCTCTCTGTTGTTCATCTCGCAGCATTTTTTCAATCTCGTCTCACCATTTTGTTTTGTCTCTCCTTTGGTGTATTTTTTTTTTTTATGTTCTTGGACTGCCATTGTGCCATTTATTTTTCGGTTTTAAATGACCAACAAAGGACCATTTCTTGATAGTATATAGGCGTCATTATTATTAATATTATTATTATTTATTATTTTCTTGCTATACTCCTCATTGATCGATCGTTCCGGAGCGTAGTGTTTATAATACTCTTATATATTTATAGACATATTTTCTGTGTAAACTTGCACCAACTATTGTATTGTGTTCGTTCGTTCGTGTGTTCCATAGGCAGCTGCGATTGACAGTGTGATATTATGCTATACTTTCCTCATCTTATATACATTTCAAGGCAAAAATCCCCCTTGGTTCGCCTCGTGGTGATATATTTTTCATGGAAATCTGCGTACCTCGGCAAACGTGAGCTTCCTTAGACACTCTCCTCCGCCTATGTTGACTTCCACATTTTCCCCTTTCTAAATTCTTACAAACAAACTTCCTCTTGGCAAGCGATGAACAACTTCTGGGAAAGTGTCTGTGTGTGTGTGTGTGTGTGTGTGTGTGTGTGTGTGTGTGTGTGTGTGTGTGTGTGATTCTTTCTCGGCCTTTTTCTTAGCTTCGTGGGATTGACTCTATACTCTCCTCTCTTGTCCTGGGTTGTGGTTACAGTATATATATAAGTGTCGTATATAGATATCGTAAACTATTTCTACTTAGTTTTACGTCTTAGCTCCGTCGTGCTGGCAGAAATGTGAAAATTTTGTTGCCTCTTTTGAACCCTCGACGTGTTATTTGAATAAAAAATTTTTTTCTTTTTTTTTAACATTGAAAGGGTACTGGCAAAAGGACAACAAAAATACGTAAAAAAAAATCCATGTTTAGTTTAGTGTGAGCAATGTTTATTAATTTGTTTATTTATTAACTTATTTTATAACCTACGTGATTACTTGTATTATTAAGATCCATTACACATTCCGGTTGTGTCTTATTTATTTGATTATAGATGAATTGTAAGTTTATTAATACAGTGTGTATTAATTAATGTTATAAACGCTGTATGTATGTATGTATGTATATAGTTTCATACATTGCATATAAGTGTGTTGTGTTTCGTTGTGACTATTGGTTTTACAAGTTGTCGTCGATACTAAACTGAACAAGTTTGCGAAAATTCAGTGTGCAGAGTTTTGCAAGTTTGTCCGATACACACACACAATCTCTTGGCGTCTTAGATACCGTTTGAAGAAGCTTTCGTCACCTGCAGTCAATGTCAGTCTAGCTACATCCATATTGATTACTACAGCAGCCAATCCTAACGTTATTTTATCTACCAACACTAACGTATTAGGCTACAGTGTTGGGTAGAAATACTTCGTCACTGTAACTAACCATCTCACTTCTTTTGTTTGTAGCACTGCGCTAAAAGAAAAATTGATAAATAAAACGCAGAAGCCATGTTTAATTTATACTCTACTATGTATAAATGCCTCAATCGTGTAGATCTTAATGTCAATACCCTTGTAATGAACAGCAATTAACGCGTGCATGTCTGTGGGTCGTTCTCGTTCGCCTGGTTCCTGTCTGGCCCCAAAAATTTTACACACATCTACTCACTCATCACTCTATCAGTTGGTATTTTATACTGTATGTGTTTAAGTATCGCATCTTCTCTTCTATTAAGCGTTAGTGCATTAAATCCCACTATGTATTTAGTAGATAAGATACTGGCTGTGTAGTCTATATATTTCCTTCTATTACCTAGCATTATCAAAGGCTAGTATAGTTTTCCTTGTTGGTCGATGTTTTTTATCTTAAATTTTGAGAAGGAATGCGATGTGTGGAAGGAAATATTGTTGTGTAATCTTCGTTTTTGTTAATTTTTGTTATGCTTTCCTAGATGATGATTTGGTTGTAATTTCTCGTGGGAAATCAACACTTGTTTTAAGAGATACCAACTAGGAGGTGGTGTGTGTGTGTGTGTGTGTGTGTGTGTGTGTGTGTGTGTGTGTGTGTGTGGTGTGTACAACCCCTCACTTTCCCTTCCTCCTTGTTTGTACTGTCAAGCAAGAAAACTCTCTCTCTCTCTCTCTCTCTCTCTCTCTCTCTCTCTCTCTCTCTCTCTCTCTCTCTCTCTCTCTCTCTCTCTCTCTCTCTCTCTCTCTCTCTCTATTACCTACTATACACTGTGTTTACATGTACGTATTTACACTTACAGGGAGAAAAAAATAAGAAGGTATATTCAGTCTCTAATGTTTATGTAGAGGATATTACAGTGTTTCCATCTGTTACTATTATTATTGTGTGGATTAACTGTGTACGTAATAGGTAGAGGGATTGTGTGTGTGTGTGTGTGTGTGTGTGTGTGTGTGTGTGTGTGTGTGTGTGTGTGTGTGTGTGTGTGTGTGTGTGGGGCCCAGTTTTTAAGTCCTGTTCGGCAAGTCAGAGAGAGAGAGAGAGAGAGAGAGAGAGAGAGAGAGAGAGAGAGAGAGAGAGAGAGAGAGAGAGAGAGAGAGAGAGAGAGAGAGAGAGAGTGTGTGTGTGTGTGTGGGGGAAAAAAAAAGATTCAATCCGGTTCACGAGTTTCGATTAAGTGAAGCACGAGTCTCGAATCAACTGTTATCTCTCCGCCCTTTCTGTGCTACACGTCTGAGAGGTCATGACTCCACCCACATCTACTTCTACCTGTACATCTACTTACTATATATACAATGCAATGATGGGAGAGTTTCAAGCTAGACTAGATGAATAATTCTCTCTCTCTCTCTCTCTCTCTCTCTCTCTCTCTCTCTCTCTCTCTCTCTCTCTCTCTCTCTCTCTCTCTCTCTCTCTCTCTCTCTCTATCTATCTATCTCTCTCTCTCTCTCTCCATACTATAACTACGTAGATTTGGTATATACTCGATTTTTATGGTAACTAATATTTCAGGCGTAATAATTTTAACTTAATATATTTTTTCCTTATCTTTTATCTCCTTCCTCTACTTGTTAAACTTTCGATTACTACTGTAGTTTATTATTCCTTTCTTTTTTTTCTTTTTTCTTTTTCTTTATATTTACGTGAACCGCTACAGGAGTATCGAATCACCTATAGAAGGGAGATTGACTCTGAGTTTTGTAAAGCTCATCCCTTTTTTTTTTAGAAGGATTTTAGGGTGAGCGTTTCATTAATAAACCTTTTAATTCATTTCTTTTTAATGTATAAGATTCTAGGCTTCTGATCACTTTGCGTTTGTTAATAAAATATGTCTGATTAGTAGTAATAGTTCATAGGATCAAACTACCTTTCTTCTCCACAACTTTTGGTGGTGGAGAGAGAGAGAGAGAGAGAGAGAGAGAGAGAGAGAGAGAGAGAGAGAGAGAGAGAGAGAGAGAGAGAGAGAGAGAGCCCGATGGAGATTATCGTGAAAGCAGTCGCTCGTAAAACATTAAATAACTCAACTGTTTGTGACCTGTTTGGGAGATTGAGCCTCGTAATAGTAGTAGTAGCAGCAGCAGCAGCAGCAGCAGCAGCAGCAGCAGCAGCAGTAGTAGTAGTAGTAGTAGTAGTAGTAGTAGTAGTAGTAGTAGTAGATTTAGCCTTGTGAGTTAGCCTTCTACTCGTGTATCTTTTTACATTATTTTGAAGAGCAAACAGATTACCCGCCTATGACTGCTCCTGACTGGCCTAATGACCTATTAAATTTGATCACTCAGTCATGCTCCACTTTGACCAGACCAGGATCAAGACTAACCCAGACCTAGTAGCCTCAAATACATATTGTGTGTGTGTGTGTGTGTGTGTGTGTGTGTGTGTGTGTGTGTGTGTGTGTGTGTGTGTGTGTGTGTGTGTGTGTGGGAGGGGAGGACATTTTTGTAATCTTTATTTATAGCTGACTTGAGTCATACGAATGTTTTGTTTATATATTTTTTTTTATATATAATTGATAAATACTATTTTTTTTTTATGTGTACTTGGGAGTTAGAAAATTGGTTATACATGTACTTATTATACTTATACTATATGGAAAAAGGGAAGAATATTAATTCATAAGACATCTACATGACAATGATAATGATAATGACTGTATGTGTGTGTGTGTGTGTGTGTGTGTATGTATACCTAACGAGACAGCTTCCTCGTATGTATGTATGTACGCTAAACACACTCAGTAAAGCGTCTTGCATTCATAAAACACCACACGTTATGTATGTATGAACGTATATATGTATATATGTATGTATGTATGTATGTATGTTTCTGTGTCTGTGTGTAGCATTACCATATTCCACCTAACCTCTCTATGCTTTGTATGTATGTACGTATATATGTATGTATGTGCGTATGTATGTATGTATGAATGTATCTTTTGTTTCTATATTACACCTCACCCCCCTATGCTTTGCCCCAGACCGGAAGGGGAAATAACCGGATTTACTGTCGGAAATCCGGTTTAGGTCAAAGACAACTTCATTCAATCCACACAGAATCCTAAATGTGTACAGCTTATTATTATTTTTTTAGTTAGCCTTTCGTGATGCATTACATTGTTCAAGGTTTTAAATGTCAACGGTAAACATTAATTCTAATAATAATAATAGATCTTCACTTTCTTTTGTTTTGTTTGTATATAACTCTGATATTACATTATTACTATTATATATACTTTTTTTTTTAACATTACTAATCCCAACTTTTTGGTAAAGATTCGTTTCTTGACCCATTCGATATCTCTTTACTGCAAATTCTATTACTATTACATTTTTTAACATTAATTTCAACCATAGCTACATATTGTTTCTCGGAACCTTTACAACAGCACTCAATCAATCAATCAATCAGTCAATCAGTGAATCAATTTCCACTGACACACTTGCTCATCCATTTTAGTGACTCGTGCCTGCTGTTATTATTATTATTATTATTATTATTATTATTATTATTATTATTATTATTAATATTTAGAGGAGCATTTCATAGCCTCAAAACCTTACGACTCAATTGAGGTTAGAGCCAGCTGGACGTTTTATATAGAGGATCAGAGTCTCTTTATCACTAGTGAGAATAAGTAATGTAACAATCTTGAAACCATATTACAGGTGACTATAGTGATCAAGGGTTAAAATGTAATCTTATAAGGATTTGTGATACCTTATATATATATTTTTTTTATCAGAAGGGAAGGCGTAACTTATCTATGGCTTGTGATAAAGAGTTGTGTGACATAGTTTGATTATTTTTATTTGATGGTAATTGTTGTTGTTGTTAGGTTAGGTTAGGTTAGGTTAGGTGGTAGTGGTGGTGGTGGTGGTGGTGGTGGTGGTGATTTATTTAGTTTTATTACTATTATTATTCTATTTATTTATTTATTTATTTATATTATTTTTTTAGTGTGTGTGTGTGTGTGTGTGTGTGTGTGTGTGTGTGTGTGTGTGTGTGTGTGTGTGTGGGTGTGTGTGGTGTAGGGAACGTGTTGTGGTGGTGACGGTGGTGGTGTGCGGTCACGTTCTGTGGTGGTGGTGGTGGTGGTGGTGACGTTGATATCGTTATCTGGTTGGCATCGGTAGTGCTTCTTACATATCGCTGCGGCCAGATAAGGAAGGGAAGGGAAGGGATGGGAAGGGAAGAGAAGGGAATGAAAAGGAAGCGAAGGGAAGAGAAGGGGAGGGAAAGGAAGCGAAGGGAAGAGAAGGGGAGGGAAAGGAAGCGAAGGGAAGAGAAGGGAAGGGAAGTGAAGGGAAGTGAAGGGAAGGGAAGCGAAGGGAAGAGAAGGGAAGGGAAGTGAAGGGAAGAGAAGGGAAGGGAAGTGAAGGGAAGTGAAGGGAAGGGAAGCGAAGGGAAGCGAAGGGTTAGAGAAGGGAAGGGAAGGAGAGAGCTGGACACTGGACACTAAATATTAATATAGTACACCATTAAACAGCTTAAGAGATAACAATGTATTGGGGAAATGTAATTAACTGTAAGAAAAAAAAAATAACTGCATCCCTGTTATCCTTTATTCCTTTTCGTTTATTCCCCTTTCTGTCCCCTCTTCCTCTCTTTCTCTTTTCTTCTTCTTTCTCTCTCCTCCATTCCCTTTGTATTCATTGTGTATGCATTGCAGGAAAGTATTGTGGGAGTGAAGATAACTTGGGTAAGGGAAAAATTTAGTGGTGTGTGTGTGTGTGTGTGTGTGTGTGTGTGTGTGTGTGTGTGTGTGTGTGTGCGTGTGTGTGTGTGTGTGTGTGTGTGTGTGTTATAAGAGCCATTGGTTTTAAATTCTTCATCTGTCCTTCCTTCTTCCTTCCTTCCTTCCTTCCTTCCTTCCTTCCTTCCTTCTTTCTTTCCTTGCTTCCTTCCTTCCGTCCGTGTTTTCCAGAATTGGTTTTAAATTCTTCGTCCGTGTTTTCCAATATTGGTTTAAAATTCTTCGTTCGTGTTTTCAAGATGGTCCCAACACAACATCTTATCATCCTTGAAGTAGTATTAGTAGTACTATTAGTAGTTGTAGTATTAGTAGTAGTAGAAGTAGTAGTAATAGTAGTAGTAGAAATAGTAGTAATAGTAGTAGTAAATGTAGTATATACTATTTGGATGTATTCTTTTTTCCATCTTACTTGGAAAAAACCCTCCACTTATTTCACTCAACTGTCTGTCACCTTCCTCTTCCTCCTATTCTTCTTCCTTCTCTTCCTGCTCCTCCTGTTACTAATGCTAATGGTAATGAGCGTGTGTGTGTGTGTGTGTTTGTGCGTGTATGTGTGTGTGTGTGTGTGTGTGTGTGTGTGTGTGTGTGTGTGTGTGTGTGTGTGTGTGTGTGTGTGTGTGTGTGTGTACATACGCTTCTTGCCACCACGCGACCTCTTATACATCACCAAAGCAGTTTTCCTCCTCCTCCTCCTCCTCCTCCTCCTCCTCTTCTCGCCCTTATAGCGTTGTCGTGGTGGCAAAAAAAAATTTCGAAACAAAATAGTGGCATTCGGAGTATTTTTTTTTTTTATTATTGTCATTTTTTTGTTTCTTATTCCTGACCTACCCGAATTTTTTTTCTCTCCCCCCCTTTCTCTCTCTCTCTCTCTCTCTCCTCTCTCTCTCTCTCTCTCTCTCTCTCCTCTCTCTCTCTCTCTCTCTCTCTCTC
>JAPQNM010001340.1:35000-37500 GCA_029783475.1 Metacarcinus magister | reverse complement strand
TTTATCCGCAAGTGTGTCTATTTATGAGATACGATCGTGTTTCTACATAATTTTTTTTTTTTAGAACACTACAATACAATAATTATATACATTTGAACACTGTATGAAAGACATATATTTATTGTTTTAAGTATCCAATCCTTGGCTTCGTTTTTCATAAAATTCTACTCTATTAATTTACTCACCTTCACTACCTAACATTTCCTTCCTTCATATAAAACAATAAATTCACAGTTACTTCTTAGTTTTCACCACGTAGTCACTTACATTCCAAACCCTTATTTTTATTTCAATACTCATTTCCTTTATATTCATACATGTCCGTGTGTCATGGCTTATACAGTCTCCAGAAAGCCAGTGGTCCAACATTTCCTTGCGTCGCTTTTCAAACTCCCTTCTTGAGCCGTTTCACGTCAGCCTCACCAGAGCCAAAGGGAAATGTATGAGTTTCCCCTAAAATTTTCCCTTCAGTTTGGGAAGGACCTCGCTTCATTTGTTGCTTTCCTTGCTTTGAACATCCTTATTCTTTCTTTCCTAACCTGTTTCTGTTTCCTTTCGTCGTACAACAGCTCATTTAAACCTTCTCTTTTGGAAGCTTTTTGACCAGACTCTCTCCTTTCCTGACAATGGCTTCGTCCTAGGTAAGTGACAACACGCAGGTTACGATTATGGCTGACCTCCCCTTCCTTGGAACTTTTGTACTTTTATTTTTTCCTTCCCGTACTGCTCGGGTGTTGATCAGTCTGACTTGCTCTTTCCTGTACTGGTCTCAAGCCGTTTGTTCATATGCACAAAACATTTTACGTCGTGTCCACATCTACTTCAGTGGTTCCCAAACTTCATTCTCCTTCCTTCCTTCCTTCCTTCCATTCGTTCAAATTGTTATTCTTCGCTTCCACCTCGTTCCTCAATATTTTCTTGGCTCCTCTCTTTCTCTTTATCCTTTCTCCTTTTCATCCCTTGAAGAGGAGGAGGAGGAGGAGGAGGAGGAGAAAGAAGAGGTAGTTACAGAAAGCTCCTTGTGAAGTTACCTGGTCTACTTAACAGACTATTAGCTCCATTCTGGCACACTATTGGAAGAGGAGGAAGAGGAGGAGGGAAAGGAGGAGGAGGAGGAGGAGGAGGAGGAGGAGGAGGAGGAGGAGGAGGAGGAGGAGGAGGTTTGAAGGGAAGAGTCGTGTGTTTACTTTCCCAGAGGTTAGGTTACCACTCCCTCTCGTCTTCTTCCTTGGGTGTGTAGGAGGAAGGAAGGAAGAGATTCGACCTTCAGACACACACACACACACACACACACACACACACACACACACACACACACACACACACACACACACACACACACACACACACACACACACACACACACACACACACGAGTGTATCAAATTCTTGTTGTTCTCTTCGTCTTTCGCTCTATCTCTCTTTCTATCCCTGTCTTTTTTTTCTTTCTTTCTTTCTCTCTTCTTTCTTTCTTTCTTTCTTTCTTTCTTTCTTTCTTTCTTTCTCTCTCTCTTTCTTTCTTTCTTTCCCCACCTCCTCACGGGTCTTTCATTTCCTTGTTCTTTCTTTTTATCTTGATTTTTGGTTTCTCTTCCATTTGTCATGCCGTCACATTATTCCCTGTTCTGTTATCTCCCTCTTCATCATATTTCCGTCGCTGTCATCGCTTTCCTTCCCCATCACCCCCTCCCTTCCACACACACACACACACACACACACACACACACACACACACACACACACACACACACACACACACACACACACACTGCATCGTCGTGGAGGAGGTGACGCGGGATTCTTTCATTCAATAACTGTTCACATCGTTGGTGGTATAATGATTAATGAAACCCGACTTTTAACTTTCTATAACTATCATTACTATTCTTTATATTATTTCTTTGCTATTGGGTTCAGGAAGGGCAGGCAATATGAGAAAAGGAACACATATTTTTTTTCTCTCATTAGAAGGAGAAACGCAGCTTAAGTGGAGGAGGAGGAGGAAATAAGGAAAATATGATAAAAACTTTACATCAATAAATTTATTATTATTATTTTTTTTTGACTCTAGTATCATAAAACGTAATTAATGCAACATATATGACGATGATTTACACCTGTTTACCTGTTTTTTTCTTCTTTTTAATAGTCACCGTAACCCGGATGTCACAATTAGAGTTTGTTGGCCTCAAATAAATTATCGTTGTTCCCACAGAAATACTTTTAAAGGGTTTGTGGGAAAAAAAGATAAGGCGATGCGATGCGATAAAACACCTACGTTGATTTTTTTTTTATACAGTACATTATATATATATATTTAAATCTTGTTTATTTAGTATTCTCACATCTTAGCAAGGCAAGGCAAGGCAAGGCAAGGCAAGGTAGATGGAATGACGAGAGTATAATGAAACGAATAATGACAAAAACAAAAAACAAAAACAAAAACAAAACAAGAAAAACATCATGTGTGTGTAAACATTTTAAATTCGCCCACAGTGAA
>JAPQNM010001340.1:22500-25000 GCA_029783475.1 Metacarcinus magister | reverse complement strand
GGTGTCTATAGAAGGCTTAGTAGGTTAAGAGTTCAATTCATGTTTCTCCTCCTCCTCCTCCTCCTCCTCCTCCTCCTCCTCCTCCTCCTCCTCCTCCTCCTCCTCCTCCTCCTCCTCCTCCATATACTTTTATAATGCTACCTCTACCTCCTCCACCTAATATGAAGATCGTGTCTACTTAGCTAACATACACAGAAAAAATCGTCATATAATTTATAGAAACGTTTCCCAAGGACTCAACGTTTACGAAAATAGAGGTTTTACTTGTTAAGAGGTTGAGGAGATGAATGAATGTTAGGGAGAGAGAGAGAGAGAGAGAGAGAGAGAGAGAGAGAGAGAGAGAGAGAGAGAGAGAGAGAGAGAGAGAGAGAGAGAGAGAGAGAGAGAGGGTTTTATGAAATTTCTCAATCTTGTGTATATGTATGTATGTGTATATCTATGTGTATATGAAAGTAGAGAAGCTTACATGGAGATATTTTTTACAAGTATGTGTTATTTAAGATTCGTGATAAATATGATGTAAATTATTATTCGGAAGGTTTTTTTTTGATGTGAAAGACTATGTCAGACACACACAACACACACACACACAAACACACACACACACACACACACACACACACACACACACACACACACACACACACACACACACACACACACACACACACACGTGGGTGTACAGACAGACAGACAGACAGACAGACATGGGTGCGGGTGTGCGTGTGTGCGTGCGTGCGTGCGTGCGTGCGTGCGTCTGCAATCATAATTAACTATTGGTCCATAACGAACCAACTCTATCTATTTGTGACTAATTAACGATGCTTTTAACAGCCTGATTGACTTGCCAACGAGAGAGAGAGAGAGAGAGAGAGAGAGAGAGAGAGAGAGAGGAGAGAGAGAGAGAGAGAGAGAGAGAGAGAGAGAGAGAGAGGATTTCCAAATAACCTTGTGTTGTAAATTTGTGTTAATGATACATTCTTCTTCTTTCTCCTCCTCCTCCTCCTCCTCCTCCTCCTCCTCCTCCTCCTCCTCCTCCTCCTCCTCCTCCTCCTCCTCCTCCTCCTCCTCCTCCAGTAATTCTCCATGCCTCTTTTTTCTCTTTTTCCTCCCCACACCATAAATCTTTTCCAGCTCCCTCCCCTCGTTGTGGGTGTGTGTGTGGTTGTGTGTGTGTGTGTGGTGTGTGTGTGTGTGTGTGTGTGTGTGTGTGTGTGTGTGTTTTCCTATTTGTAACCTTTGTCACCTACAGGAAATGAGTTGTGTCCACGTGCTTTCTTGTCTCTTTATCTATTATATTATTTATCATAAATTATAATTAAACTTGTAAACACTCACTTCTTACTACTTCACTCTTACACAAAACATTAAGGTATTTATTGATAGCTCTAACGTAGTGTGTGTGTGTGTGTGTGTGTGTGTGTTGTGTGTGTGTGTGTTGTAGTGAAGAGGTTTATCGTTACGCCTTCATTATATTGCGTCAGCTGTTAAGATGAAAGAGTAGTTTCGTAATTCATTCTCATGTATAAAGCTGTGAGGACATTTAGGTTGACAAGATTCAGCTGTTTTGAATAATGTGGGAAAAAGTTTAAGAATTATCTGAAAGTTTATTTTTAATTTTTTTCTTAAACGTGATTTATTGAAGTAGCAGCAATGTGGTTAAGTGTGTTTTTTTTATTATTAATTATATTTATTACAAGTTTGGTTCGCTCACACATAAGGTACTGTTGTTAGTAAGCTACTTTTCTACTTAACAATATTGTCATCAGCACGAATGGCAGTTTATTATTATTTTTTTTTAAAGTAATTGAAAGCCGATTTAAAACACGTTCCATATACATTTTTTTTTATTAACATTAAAAAAACGTCACGAATGTATATTTTCACATGTAATTATGTTCGTTTATTTGGCAAAAAAAGAGGAAATATCACGTAAGCCTGAAATGTAGGTGGAGTTGGAATGGAATAATGATTTGATTGCAATAAATCAAATTAATGATAAAACTGTTTGTGAATTCGACCTCTGCAATGATGATGATGATGATGATGATGATGATGATGATGATGATGATGATGATGATGATGATGATTAGATAGAAATGAAGATGTAATGAAAATTAGCATAAAAAAACAGTTGTATAATGGCGTAATAATCCTCGTTTGTGCCATCGATAATACTTTTAATGAGACATGTGACGTATACACGAGGTCTGACATACTGAACTATTTCTAAATGAAGAAAATCAAGCTTATTGGACCATTAGAGAATCGGGCACAAACTCATCTCTCTCCCCAAGTGTTTGTTTGTATCAAAATTTCCTTAACAAGTCTTATTGTGCATTGTAACATCAACAACTTTTATTAACGTAATGTTTCTTGCATCTGTCACGAAGACGAATTTTTTTTTTTTTCTGGGTGCCCAAAAATGGATCAGGATTGGGGTGAAAGTGAGTTTTTATAATTTTACTGCTTAACTATCAGTCCTACGGGAATCTTTTAT
>JAPQNM010001340.1:15000-17500 GCA_029783475.1 Metacarcinus magister | reverse complement strand
AGCTGGAGGAGGATAGGAGGGAGAGGGGAGGGGGAGGGGGGGCGTAAAGGGTGGTGTGGTGAAAGCTTGAAAGAGAGAGAGAGAGAGAGAGAGAGAGAGAGAGAGAGAGAGAGAGAGAGAGAGAGAGAGAGAGAGAGAGAGAGAGAGAGAGAGAGGAGAGTGGGAGGGGATGGATGAGCCTTTGACGATTAGTGGTGACATGGCGTGTTTCCAAACCCTCCTCCTCCTCCTCCTCCTCCTCCTCCTCCTCCTCCTCCCTCCTCCTCCTCCTCCTCCTCCTCTTCAACCGGCAACAGGTAAGTAAGTAAGGATGGAAGGGTTAAATTATTGTAGTTTACTCTCGTTTCTCTCTCTCTCTCTCTCTCTCCTCTCTCTCTCTCTCTCTCTCTCTCTCTCTCTCTCTCTCTTTATCGTATTCTGTTCTTTGGATTTAGTTTATTCATATGTTGTTATCTCCTCATCCTCCTCTTCTTCTTCTTCTTCTTCTTCTTCACCTCTTCCTCCTCCTCTCCTCCTCCTCCTCTATATAGTAATTGCTAAAAACTGTAGATTCAATAATAGAAAAATAAAGAAAAAACAAATATATTCTTCCATCGATATTAATAAATTTTTTTTAGAAAAGTCATAAGTTATCATAAATTTTTCGTCAACTAACTAACTGTGTTTTTTTTATTATTATTATTATTTTTTTTTACATATATATAGATTTTTTTTTACAGGGCTCGTTCGTTTGTCGTTTGCACCGTAAATTTCCTCCACAGACACACACACACACACACACACACACACACACACACACACACACACACACACACACACACACACACACACACACACACACACACACACACAGCGTTGAAGTGGGCTATAGATGAGAGGGAAAACAAACAATACTTGATGGATGGTAATCGTTAGCAGTAGTTAGGTAGTTAGGTAGGTAGTTAGTGGCAGTTAGTTAGGTCGTTAGTGGTAGTTAGTTGGGAGGAGAGGAAAGCTTCTGGGAGAGAGAGAGAGAGAGAGAGAGAGAGAGAGAGAGAGAGAGAGAGAGAGAGAGAGAGAGAGAGAGAGAGAGGAGAGAGAGAGAGAGAGAGAGAGAGAGAGAGAGAGAGATGGAAATGCATTCAGAGAAGCAGCATTAGGAGGGAGATTTATGAAGGTGGTGGTAAACAGTGAAAGGAAAGAAGTGCATGAGAGAGAGAGAGAGAGAGAGAGAGAGAGAGAGAGAGAGAGAGAGAGAGAGAGAGAGAGAGAGAGAGAGAGAGAGAGAGAGAGAGAGAGAGAGAGAGAGATATGGCTGGTCATTGATATTGCGAAAGGAATGAAATATGTGTGTGTGTGTGTGTGTGTGTGTGTGTGTGTGTGTGTGTGTGTGTGTGTGTGTGTGTGTGTGTGTGTGTGTGTGTGTGTGTGTGTGTGTGTGTGTGTGTGTGTGTGTGTGTGTGTGTGTGTGTGTGTGTGTGTGTGTGAAGAGAAGAGAAAAGAAGGGAAGGGAAGGGAAGTGTAGGAGGTGGTTCTTGGTGCAAATAGCTAAGTGATAGAAGGGCGAGGATGCAGTGAAAAGAAAGAAGTAAGAGAGAGAGAGAGAGAGAGAGAGAGAGAGAGAGAGAGAGAGAGAGAGAGAGAGAGAGAGAGAGAGAGAGGAGAGAGAGAGAGAGAGAGAGAGTAATAGATTGCTAAGGTAAACAAAATATTAATATACAAATCATAAAAAAAAGTCGGGTTACTGAGAATCGCAAAGGAACTGAAAATCCTGGAATTAGTATCAAATTATCGTAACTAACTTCAAATAATTAAATAACTACTGAATTGGATCATTAAAATATTGATCTTATATTATTCTACTATAAAAAAAGAAGAAAAAATAATAGCAGAGGCAAAACGGCATATTTTTTTTATTTAATTATTTTTTTTGTGAAGGAAGGTTAAACATTTCATTCATCTATTAGGAAAACCAATTATAAGAAAGAAATAACCTTGAGAAACACATTAAAAAAGCTTTGAATTATACGAAAAGGATATGATAAATTATAAATAAAGACTGAAAGCTTAGAAAAATAATGCAAGGAATAAGACGAAGTATGGAAGGAAGATTAAAAACTTTATCATCTATTAGGAAAAGCATTTGGGAAGATGAAATGACCTTGAGAAACACATCCAAAAGGCCTTGAATCGTATGGATGGGAAGGATGGGAGATGAATTATGTCTGTCCGTCTGCAAGGTCGTTGGGATTCTGGGAACTATATGAAACAGTTCTTTGGAAAGCAGAAATTTATAGTTGGCATTATGGACGACGAGAGAAAGATATGATAGAACTTACACGGAATTCTATGCAGCAGATTTTTTGTTTTGTTTATGTATATTTGTAGTGAGAGGAGGAGGAGGAGGAGGAGGAGGTAGGGTGAAAGATATGCATTGGTTTTACAAGACATTCTAGACTAGACACACTGGAACAGAGAAATAATGTACAGTGACAGTTGGGAATAGGAGGGAAATAGGATA
>JAPQNM010001340.1:0-2500 GCA_029783475.1 Metacarcinus magister | reverse complement strand
TGGGGAGAGGAAGGAAGGGGAGATAAGGTTTGGAAGTGTAAATGATGAGGGAGAGAAGGAAGGGAAGGAGAGAGGGAAGGGAATGGAAGGAAAGAGGAAGGGAAGAAGGGAGGGAAGGGAAGGAAGGGAAGGAAGGGAAGGAGAGAGAGGGAGGGAACATAAAGATATATAGAAGTAAGACTGCATTTGGAGGTAGAGGAGGATATGAAGAGGTGGCATTGAGAGAGAGAGAGAGAGAGAGAGAGAGAGAGAGAGAGAGAGAGAGAGAGAGAGAGAGAGAGAGAGAGAGAGAGAGAGAGAGAGAGAGAGAGTGCTATCTTTCTTCTCTTGAGACTCGCCACTTAATCTTTCATTCATTCATCCTTGTACAGTTTTTCTTTCTTGTGTTGTTTTTTTGGTAGTTTTTCTTTCTTCTGCTTCTTTTTCTTCTTTTTCTTATTATTATTTTTGTTTTTCTTCTTGTTCTTCTTTTTCTTTTCTTTCTTCGTCTTCCTCCTCCTCCAATTTTTTTTTATTATCTTACTTGCATGCTGGCTGGCTAGCTTCCTTCCTTCCCTCCTTCCCTCCTTCCTTCCTTCCCTCCTTCCTTCCTTCCCTCCTTCCTTCCTTCCCTCCTTCCTTCCCTCCTTCCTTCCTTCCTTCCTTCCCTCCTTCCCTCCTTCCTTCCTTCCTTCCTTCCTTCCTTCAATTGCTTATACTTGAGTCTAAATACATTCGGATAACACAAATACAAATTCAAGTTTTTCTTTTCTTTTCGTAGAGTTCAAATACTATTGTACTCTTTTTATTGTTGAAGAGTTGGGTTAAAATGTTAGATAATTAATTTTTTTATTTTATCATTGTTGTGTTTTTGGAAATAATAACTTAGTAAACAGTTTTTTGTCGCCACAGTATTTACCTAACATTTATATTCCCCACTGAGGAGGCAATTCAGACTAAATATTAGGTAGGATAATGATAGTTTATGTTGTAACAATTATCTCATTAGTGGAAATAAATGTTATCTTTAGTATTTAATGTTATGATAATTTTATGGATATGAAGAAAGCATAATCCGTTCACTTTAGAACATTGAAACCATGATATCAATGCTTAGATACACGTGTTAACAAATGTATTATCAAACACACACGGTGGAAGACTAACATTTTTTTTTTTATTATTATTTTTTTTGTCTTGTCTTTGACTTGTCACACTTAAGTTTCTTCCTCAAATGAATCTTCAAATGAATGATAATTTGCGTCACTTCAACATTCACATTCAACATTCACAAGAGAGAGAGAGAGAGAGAGAGAGAGAGAGAGAGAGAGAGAGAGAGAGAGAGAGAGAGAGAGAGAGAGAGAGAGAGAGAGAGAGAGAGAGAGAGAGAGAGAGATACATACATAGATAGATGGTCCGTGTCTCTAGGAAGTGTATTAGTTGTGTATTTGTACATTTGTTAAGGTTTCCAGCTGTCAGGAACTTAACTGTTAATAAGGCGCGTAATAAGGGACCAGCTGGTGTTTGTTTAAGGTTTGAGGTGGGTCGCAGCGGAGGTATGATCCTTAGTAACCCACCTCACCACCACACCTACCCCACCCGACCATCAAATTGTTGTAGGCCTACGCTGGTGCATGCTAATGCTCGATTTTAATGCGGTGCCGCGCCCTTCCTCTTCATCACCACATAAAAAAAAAACGAATCAAAGTAATGCCTGTGTTATCTTCTCAATTTACCATTCGTTCTGTTTACATAATGCATTGCCAGAAAAAACTTTTTGAAATGCGATTCAGATTTTCCGGTTTATAAAATAATTTTTAGCAACAAACAACAACACCTTCAGGGCTGCAGTAGTATGAGTTGTGATTCGTTATTCGATTTAGACCTCGTTCGGGGGACTTTTATGAAGAAAAAAATCAAAAAAAAAAAAAAAAAAAAAAAAAAAAAAATCAAATTATGGACAGATTTAAAAAAAATCAGTAACCAATTTAAATGAAAAAGTGGAAAAAACAATCACAAAAAAAAAACGAAAAAAAAAAGCTCGTATAAATAAATGAAACTTGCTTTATACAAATATAACAAACTTTAAAAATTACCCCTAATAGTCAGAAATGTTTAGGGGAAAAGTCAGAATCTGTCTAAACCTATATGTGATGAAGTTAAATGTCTTGTCTTTGTTTTCCTTTTTTTCCTCCCTTCTTCCTTTCGTTTCTTGGGGTCAAAAAAAAAAAAAAAAAAGAACAAAAAAAAAATTATATCGTAACATGGTTATAAACAAAGAAAAGAACCTGACATCTAGAAAAAAAAAAAAGAATATAAGAAACAAACAGGAATTGTGCGAGAGCGTAAGCCGCCGGATGTGCCAAAGACCTAAATCACCCCCATCGGCAACTCTGTGATTTTTTTGATTACGTAGCCCCACTTAATAAATAACTAAGTCCAAAAGAAAGCTTTTCCTTTCATAATTCACACCCACCCATTTTTAAAAAAAACCAAAAAAAACAAAAATATTGATTTTTTT
>JAPQNM010001338.1:10000-14421 GCA_029783475.1 Metacarcinus magister | reverse complement strand
TGAAAAAGCACAAAGAAGACATAGCCGCACGCGATACGGAAAAACGAGGATACAGCACGGGAATATCAAATCCGACAGAGGAGAAATAAGGGAGAGATCTCAGAGATACCCCCCCTCTCCAGCCACCCATCCCCCCCCCCCCCCCCCCTACTTGGTGGTGGTGGTGGGGTGGGGAGAGGGAGGGTAGCAAGGTCATGACTCCACAAGTAGCCCACTATCTCCTCTCCTTGCCCTAGGTCATGCACACACCCTTCCCTCCCCACTCTCCCTACACCTTTCTCCTCCTTGAACTCTCTACCATCAGCATCGTTTCCCCTTCTCCTCCCCTGGCCACTCTACCATCAGCAGCATAAACACCTAAACTATTCACTCTAGTCTTACTCACAAATCTGAAAATCTAACATCAATATAAATAATTAAATCAAAATAACATATATATTAAAAATGTAATTCTGACTTCCTCTCCTTGATTTTTGCGTTCTTTCTTTCGTTTCTTTCTGCTTTAGTGAGTGTCTTCGCGGGTCTGCTCGCAAAGACAACCAACAATAACAATAACACAAATATAAATAAAAAAAATCAGTCAAGTCTAATCAATCTGGTCAAAGTCACATTAGCACATTGACATTTTTCATATACCATCTCTAGTCTATATAGTCTTACATTCTCTTTCAACATTACACGTTTTCATTTATGCGTACAGACAGTGAAGGGCAAAAGGGCGGGCAGGTAATACACGTCACATCGCAATCTCCACACCTGCCACTCCACAATCCCTGTCGATTCACTGTGGCTCTAACCACCCTCTAACCCGGGCATCTGGTCGTGAGCCACACTTCCCTCCCGCACATGCCCTTCCCCACACACCTCATCCCCTTCCCATCTATACCACCTTCCCCCACCACACCATGGCAAGGAGGAGAAGTCAGGGAGAGGGAAGCGAGAAGGGAGAGAGAGGAGACGAGTGGGTCAGGGCTACGATGAGGACGCTTCCAACACTCCTGCCGAACGTGGAGAGAGCAACTGAGGTGTAAGCGAGTCACGTAGAGAGTCCCCTACTTTGATAGACAACGACAACACGACCAAGATGGAGGACGCACGCCCTTCTGATGCCCGTGTTTGTGGCCTGGCAGGGGAAGGCATAGGGCGGCAAAGGGAGGGTGACGCTTAGAGGGCAAGGGTAAGGGGCAGAAGTGGGTGGTTGTGTCGGTGGATGAAGAGGGAAGGAGGGCCAGCAGCGAGGGCTTCTTTCTGAAAGTGTTACCGCCACCCACGCCACCTGCACCTCCCACCTCTCCCCACCCGCGCCACCAGCTGTGCGGCCGTTTCACCGTTTTAGCCCGTTTTGTCTTGTGCTGAAATATGCGTGTGCACGTGAGGCAGCCCAGCCAGCGTCACTCGGCCACGGCCGTGACTGGCCCGCAGTGTCACTAGGGTCGTGTCTCCAACACATCGCCACCGCCTTGCCAAAACCGCCGCGCGAGCGCATCCCGTCGGTGATCGGGATAGGAGCGGCTTCGTGTCATGTCAGGTGCACACACTGACACAGACGCGCCCAAAAAAACCCCACGTACACAGGTATGTGTCTCGTCGTGCTAAGAAGAAATAGCCGCCGCAGTAGGTGTGCTAATACATCATCCTATAAATAAATCGCTTGCGCCCCGCCCCGAGCAGCTGTGTTTAAAGGGCACGACTCCTAACCACGTACATCAGGATCTGTCCTATAGGCGGCACCAAGTGGCTGGGGCTGGGGGTGGGCGGGTGGCGTACGCTGGTGGGAGGGCCGAGTGAGCTCTCAGCGGGATGAAGAGTGTGCGAGTGTTGCGGAGAGCCGAGTGCACGCATGGGAGAGGAATGCTCGATTACCACAGTGCCGCGCTGGTCCCCACCTGCAACATTTGGCGGCACAGTCTCAGCGGCAGTCCATGGCGGCCCCGGGGTTCGGTTTGCCATACCCGAGCCAACGGCTAGGCCGTTCCAATGTAATAACAGGGATCAGCCCTTCCACACTCGCTGAGCACCTCGGGATTTTGATCGATTATTAATAGCGTGAGTGAATGGTGTGGTGAGACGAGCGCTGGCCTCGTTAGGTGCCGTGCGGGGTTACTCACTGTGCGCGGTCCTTCCTGGTGCAACAATGAAGCTGACGGTGCTCCGTCGTGGCCCAACTTGAGCATGTGCGGCCAGAGTTCTCGCTGCCTACAGCTGAAGTGGACGAAACTTGTGGTGGTGGATGATCTCCTGATAGTGCCTAGTGATGTGGAGGGCGTGGCTGCGGGGCTGCTCTGGCCATCATGCTGGGGTCCGGCGCGTTTTTTGGTGATCCCGTCTGTGGCCCGGACAAACAGGAGCGGCAGCGCCAGGAGCGCATCACTGCTCTCTCCAGCGGCGCTATGCTTGCGGTCGCTCGCAGGCGGCGATTGCGACGCGCGCGCCCCGACCAGGAGGCCTCGCCTTCCGCAGTGATGACGGTGCCTCGGCGGGGTTGATGTGAGGGGTACAGAGTTTGCCGGAGGGTCTTCGGGACCTATACGCGCAGGATGGTGGGCTCGCTGAGAAGGCGAGTGCGGCGATTTGCCCTGGGGCCACCGTGCGTGTGCTGCGCTGAGGGCGGCGGGGGCTGGCGCTGCCGCCCGCAGCAGCCAGAAGGACTCCGAGGAGGCAGACCGCGAAAGCCGCGACCCCCGCCCACCACCAGGGACATGTCCAGCGTGCTGCGAGGGCGGCCCGACGACAGGGGACACCAAGGCTACTCTGGGTGGCCACACGGGAGCGGCCGCATGGCTCTTACACGGACTGACCCACTGATCACTCACTCTGGTCTGCCCTACTCCCACACCACCGACAACTGATCCTGCTGCGAGCAATGTGCGCCGTCCCAGTCCCGTGTCGCGCACGCAGCCCTGCACACCAACACGACTCTAGACCGCCCTCCCTCCGCGCGCCCCGTCCGGCACCCCGCCATCTCCTACACCCACGGACCCCACCACTCCCGGCACCACAACCTTGCGTGTCCGGCCATCTCCGCCCACTCGCCAGCACCGCCCACTTGCAGCCCTCGCCAGCTACCCAGCCTCCTTCCTGCGGACGCCAGCATGACGCGCGCATTGATGAAGGGCTGAAGGGGGCGACACGAGGCCCTCCAGACGGCATGTCTACCATGTGGGCTCGGCGTCGTGGCAGGCGGAAACGGGGATGGCGGGGGAAAGGGGAGGTTGCAGGTGGCCGGTGCGCGCGCGTGAGAGCCACGTCGACGTGTTGTGCATGTCAAGCGGCATCCTGCGGCCACTCTCACACCTACGCGCGCTCCCAGTCTAGTGGTGAGAATGGAGATTGTGGCCATCTTCATCATCCCCATTTGCTCTCTCCACTCGTATTTTCCTTATCACTGTCCCGCTCTCACTGCCTCCCGCCGCCCGCCCGTGACGGCAACTACCCTCGCCTCGCCCAGCGCGGCCGACACTCACACCTGCACACCACCTGGCACCATCACCCCTCACCCCTCACCCCCACCCTCTGGCTGGCACCTCGGCTCACCTGCTGCTGCGCCGCAAATTCTTTTTCGTTGCGGCTCACTACTGTATCTACCTCCTACACATCCCCTACCTGTCACCCCGCCACCGCCACACCTGTTACACCCACCGCCATCACCCACCCAGCCACGACCTGACGCCGATGCTCTAATAAACACAGTGTGGTTAAACACAAACTTCACTCAACACGAAGAGAGAGGAGAGAGATCGAGTGATGAGACGAGAGAGAGAGACGATGGGAGTGAATGAGGAGAGGGAGAGAAGAGGGGATGAAGTGACTGGAGAGAGATGTCTGTTGAGAGAGGATGAGGGAGTGCGGCGAGAGTGAGATGATCGAGAGACTTGATGACGGAGAGAAGACAAGGAAAGTGGCGTGAATGGAGATACTAGGAGAGATGAGAGATTGAGAGAGATCAGCATAATAAATCGACTTCAGAGCTCAAGAGGAAACAAAATAAAGTGGCGAAGCGTGAGGAAGGTTTTTTGGGGTCGGGCTAACATGACAGACCGAGGGGGGGAGGAAGAGGGGGAGGAGCAATGGGGGAGGGGAGGGAGGAGAGGAGAGGAAGATCTACACACTCAGGTCACGGGGTCGGGTCAAGGAGTGATGAGGGGGTGGGGGTGAAATGTATATACACTGTTCCGAGGAAGAAATGTGAGTTGTGAGAGGCGGGGTGAGCGGGTCTACTATGGGAGGGGGTGAGGGTGGGGGTGGAGGAGTGGAGGGAGGAGTGAAGTGGAGGGGGTTAGTGGATGGAGGGAAAGGAGGATCAGTTTAAGGATGGGGTGAGGGAGGATAGGATGAAGGGAGAGATAGGAGGAGGAGGAGGAGGAGGAGGAGGAGGAGGAGGAGGAGGAGGACACCATTTGTTATGTCTGATCTTTCCTTCT
>JAPQNM010001338.1:0-2500 GCA_029783475.1 Metacarcinus magister | reverse complement strand
TTTTTATCATTAATATTTATTTTTATCATTAATATTTATTTTTATCATTAATATTTATTTTTATCATTAATATATATTTTTATCATTAATATATATTTTTATCATTAATATTATTTTTATCATTAATATATATTTTTATCATTAATATTTATTTTTATCATTAATATTATTTTTATCATTAATATTTATTTTTATCATTAAATATATTTTTATCATTAATATATATTTTTATCATTAATATTTATTTTTATCATTAATATATATTTTTATCATTAATATTATTTTTATCATTAATATTTATTTTTATCATTAATATTTATTTTTATCATTAATATTTATTTTTATCATTAATATATATTTTTATCATTAATATATATTTTTATCATTAATATATATTTTTATCATTAATATTTATTTTTATCATTAATATATATTTTTATCATTAATATTTATTTTTATCATTAATATTTATTTTTTATCATTAATATATATTTTTATCATTAATATATATTTTTATCATTAATATTTATTTTTATCATTAATATTTATTTTTATCATTAATATATATTTTTATCATTAATATATATTTTATCATTAATATATATTTTTATCATTAATATTTATTTTTATCATTATATTTATTTTTATCATTAATATTTATTTTTATCATTAATATTTATTTTTATCATTAATATTATTTTTATCATTAATATTTATTTTTATCATTAATATTTATTTTTATCATTAATATTTATTTTTATCATTAATATTATTTTTATCATTAATATTTATTTTTATCATTAATATATATTTTTATCATTAATATATATTTTTATCATTAATATTTATTTTATCATTAATATATATTTTTTATCATTAATATTTATTTTTATCATTAATATTTATTTTTATCATTAATATTTATTTTTATCATTAATATTTATTTTTATCATTAATATATATTTTTATCATTAATATATATTTTTATCATTAATATATATTTTTATCATTAATATTTATTTTTATCATTAATATATATTTTTATCATTAATATTTATTTTTATCATTAATATTTATTTTTTATCATTAACATATATTTTATCATTAATATATATTTTTATCATTAATATTTATTTTTATCATTAATATTTATTTTTATCATTAATATTTATTTTATCATTAATATTTATTTTATCATTATTATTTATTTTTATCATTAATATTTATTTTTATCATTAATATTATTTGTATCATTAATATATATTTTATCATTAATATATATTTTTATCATTATATTTATTTTTATCATTAATATTTATTTTTATCATTAATATTTATTTTTATCATTAATATTAATTTTATCATAATATTATTTTTATCATTATATATATTTTTATCATTAATATATATTTATCATTATATTTATTTTATCATAATATATATTTTATCATAATATTTATTTTTATCATTAATATATATTTTATCACTAATATTTATTTTTATCATTAATATATATTTTTATCATTAATATTTATTTTTATCATTAATATTATTTTTTATCATTAATATATATTTTTATCATTAATATAATTTTTATCATTAATATTTATTTTTATCATTAATACTTATTTTTATCATTAATATATATTTTTATCATTAATATATATTTTTATCATTAATATATTTTTAATCATTAATATTTATTTTTATCATTATTATTTATTTTTATCATTAATATTTATTTTTATCATTAATATTTATTTTTATCATTATTATTTATTTTTATCATTAATATTTATTTTTATCATTAATAAGAAAAATTTGAATAAATCATAATTTTTTAATCTATAAATCGAACACTTAGAAAAGACCTGCAGTGTAAGGGTTAATACTGGCAATAAGTATGTTTACCTGCCATTACCACCGAAACGAAGGATGCGAGGGGATTTCATTGAAATGTTCAAGATAATCAAAGGATTCGATAATATCAATACAGAAGATTACATTACTTTTGATTGATCAAATATAACAAGAAGACATCATTCTTTTAAGATTACTGGTAAAAGATTCACATCAAACAAAGCCAAGCACTTCTTTTCAATCGGATCGTTAACGTTTGGAACTCCCTGCCCGCCAATGTCTGACAGTTAAAACAATTACTACGTTCAAAATAGACTTGACAAATATTTAGAAGCCAATCCACAACTAAAATACTATCCGTTAACGTAGCAAACTTTGAGTAAGTTATTCCTGATGTACCTAACTACGAAATGTCGATTCAAAAGACGTCGCTAGTGGCCTGACATCGCTTGCCAGGAAGTAGTGGTAGCAGTAGTGTAGTGACAGTAGTGATAGTCTGGTCTTGGTTGGCCTCCTTTCCCTGCCAGCCATGGCTGGGGGGAGAGAAGCCTTCACCCTTACTATCCTGTATCCTTCACTCTAGAGTAGATAGTGTAGTCTCACAAACAGCCTCGTAAGGGCCAGCAGGCCTGTTGCTGTT
>JAPQNM010001337.1:87500-90525 GCA_029783475.1 Metacarcinus magister | reverse complement strand
GGTGGAGGATATAGGGAAGGATGTAGGAGTGGGGTAAGGGAGGGAGAAAGGCATTTGTATGATAAGGGAAGTTGAAAGGGGGGAGGAGGAGGTTGTGCTGTCCTTGTCCTTGGCTGGTGCTTGATCACCGCTCTCGTTCTCGTCCTTTGAGCCGAGGACGTGTTTGTCCTCCTTGTCCGTAAGGATGGACACCATGTCTTGCACATCCTGCCACACCTTGCGTAAGGAAGGCCGATCCTCGGGCAACTCCTTCGTGCAAGCCTCCACCAGGGGCCAGAGCAGCTCGTTCAGCCGTTGGTGTTTCATGTCCTCACACACGTGCCTCAGCATCACCCCAATGCTGAACACGTCGCTGGACGGCTGCAATGGCTCACCTTTCTTCAGCTCCGGGGACCTGAAGACGATGTACTCCTGCTTCTCCAGGCTGCGAGGCAAGTCAAACAGCTCAAAGTAGAAGCTTTCATTGACCCTGGTGGCGAGCCCGAAGTCTATCACGTGCACACAAGGGTTTAAGGCAGTGCCTGTCACTGTGATGTTATCATTCTTGATGTCATTGTGAATAAACCCTTTGGCGTGCACCCTACCCAGGCTCTTCGCCACGCCCGCCACGATCCGCAGGAACGTACCCATGGGGCACCCCCCGTTGAGGATGCGATACAGGGGCACTCCGGCATAGTCCATGATTGCACTAGCCGGCTCGGTGCTGAGGGCATGCAGGCGTGGTGCACCACCAGCCCCATCCACCTCCAGGGTGACGTGCGCCTCCCACAGGAACCCGGTGAGGTCCCCGCCATTCTTGATGGCCTTGCGGATGGCGTCACGTCCCTTGAAGGTGACAAGGTCAACGGTGCCGAAGGAGCCTTCCCCGAGGTGTCGTGTGACAGGAAGGTCATTCATTTCCTTCTCAGACATCACAGTGGTGTGAGTGAACACATCCTCTATGAAATCTACCTCCATAATCTCCACCTTCACCCACTTCTCACCCACACACAAAGACGGCGTGGCGGCCAAAGTCGGTCCGCTGCCATGTGAATGTCCATGTGAATGCCGGGTCGTCAACAAGTTATCCGTCCGTGAATGTCGTGTCGTCACCAAGTTATCCGTCCACAATGTTGCTATCTTTTCTTTCTTCATCCGTCCACATACTCACACTGAAATCTCCTGGCAAAAAAAAAGTATTCTGTATGTTTTATTTTCTTTCTATTTTTATTAACGTTTTATATTCATGGTCTGATATTGATGGTGCCTTGTGTACGCTTAAACGCACACACCCACATGAGATAGTAATATGTGTGTGTGTGTGTGTGTGTGTGTGTGTGTGTGTGTGTGTGTGTGTGTGTGTGTGTGTGTGTGTGAACAACCATAATCTTTGTGCCTGCTCCGTTACTTAATTACACATAC
This sequence comes from Metacarcinus magister, assembly GCA_029783475.1. NCBI lineage: Eukaryota > Metazoa > Arthropoda > Malacostraca > Decapoda > Cancridae > Metacarcinus > Metacarcinus magister. The sequence continues at coordinate 89,124 of JAPQNM010001337.1, read as the reverse complement.
ACCCCTCCCTCCCTCCCCCCCCCACACACACACCATAATCTAAAATTAATTTCATAAAAACGTCCGTCAAGGAGCTACTGCTCGACGGACCATGGCTAGTTTATATATATATATTATTTTTTTTTTTTTATCTTTTACCCATGGCGCCAGTAGGCTTCAAGGAGACCTTAGATGGTTGGCCTCCACACATATATTCACAGCTGATTTATTGACCATTTCGACTGAATTTATTATGGAAATTTAAAGTGGTTATTAGTACGCTTTAAAAATAAAGTACTATCTCTTTCATCACCCTACCACCCTTTTTTTTTCTCTCTCCCTCTCTCTGATATCGTCAATTTGACCTTTTTCGTGAAGTTTGGAAAGTTTTCCATTTTTTTTTTAGCTGGAATTCAATTTGATGTGCGATTGTTCGACAGGAACATGTACGGCAGCGCAAAGTGACGTCGACATGTCTGGTTAGGGTCAATCAAATTAGACATGAGTTGTAGCCATGGTAAACATTATCGTTTTCCATCAGGTATTGCAACATATAATTCTACAGGTGTGTGCAAAGGTAGAATGAGGATTTGTAATACACTAACGATTAGTTATGTAAATGTGGACGCGTCTAGCTTCCACACCAAGGCAGGAGGAGGTTGGTTGGTTGGTGGGCGTGACAGACACAACCTTTAAGTCCCAGGGCTGCGTGGAGGCGGTGTGGCGCGGGGAATACTTTTCAAAGTCCTCTCGACCAAGATGTATTGCGTTGTTTCAGTGGAAGACGACCATTCGTTGCCCGCGGCAGCTGACGCCCGACATTGGCTGCTTCAGCTTAAAATATCCGCCGTCAGAAGCCGCTGCTTGATTATCATTCAGCTTTTTCTACTGACGTGTGGCGTACTAAGACGATATATTTCTCATTGATGAAAGTCGTAGCGTGTCTGTATTATGAATATTTCCATTGTTGATGGTTGATGTTTGTAAAATATTTTAAGTCGCAGCCGGAGATCGGTGCACCTCTATGAAAACATTACATTGTAACAAGCTGCTCCTCTTTTTGTTTCCTTCGTCGATGCAACGGACGGATTGAACACACCACAGCCTCCTAAAGAACAGTATTTACGTAACCAGGTAGACAGGCGTGAGAAGGCGCCACTCTACTAACCTTATTTATTGGTCTGTGGCTGGAGAATAGTTATTAATTCTTACAAAAGACCAAGACCAAGTTAGTTATTACCTAGATGTAATTAAAGCAAAATAGAAGTTCCGTGATGAGCAGAGCAACAATATGTAGTTACGAACATGATTCAATATGTAGGTGCGAACATGTCTCAATAGTTCAATAGACGTGAAGAGTTGATATTCCCACATACATACCACATTAAACTCAGCCATCTGGACCTACAGTGTTTCATTCCGTCAACACAGCGTCAGCAAGGTAAGTGAACTCGTGAAGTTAGTATATACCCAATAGACAATAATCGAACCTCAGTTAGGGCGAACATGCAATAAGTAATACTGTAAATGGATGTTTATAAACTGTGTACGTACATGAGAGGAAAGTATCGAGTCTAACGCCACCTCCTTGTGTTTGAACGTATAAATAAGCCAGTGAGAATAAAGCAGTAACCAGATATTTACG
>JAPQNM010001337.1:5000-80000 GCA_029783475.1 Metacarcinus magister | reverse complement strand
TCTCTCTCTCTCTCTCTCTCTCTCTCTCTCTCTCTCTCTCTCTCTCTCTCTCTCCACTCCCCCCTAACGCCATGCAGGATATTAAAGTCTATTCGTATCACTCCCGTTGATGTATGGTTCAATAACGGGCATACAGAGATGAGGGAGGGAGGCCAGCCAGCGGGATCACGCGATATATTAACTTAGTAGCCCCCTCTGCTTTGGAAAGGTGAGTGACATCGAGCTAATCAATATTACCTTCCCTTGTAAGATGTCACATACTCTCCCCTTTGACGCGTTTCCTGTATAAATAACATTGTTATTTATATTAAAAGACTGTACGGATGATAATAACAAAAAAGTATAAACTCGTGGCCTAAAAAACATACTAGTTAGGAGAGGTTATAAGGAGGTGAGAAGACGGAAGCACCACCACACCTATTTTCATCTTATACTGAACTATATAATTCTCCCAGTCTGCCAGGCGGGGAGATGACATTGGCGTGGTTATGAGATGCAGCAGCTCCTCGTGGTTAATTCCAGGCTGATTAACGTGTGTGTAGTGTTGAGTAAGTCGGTCCTTGGAAGGCGTCAGTCTCTCTGGTGCCTCGTTAGAGTCAGGGTCGTAGATGAGGATGCTGCGAAGGCTCGGGTGATGAAGATGATGATGCTGGGATTATAGGATGGATGTGAAGGATGGGTGCAGGATCTTGGTGGTGTGATCTGAAGGGAGTTTGTTGTTATGCTGTTTTGTGGATGTGTATGTTTTTTGCCATCAAAAGAAAAAGAGAGAAAGAGAGAGAGAGCGAGAGAGAGAGAGAGAGAGAGAGAGAGAGAGAGAGAGAGAGAGAGAGAGAGAGAGAGAGAGAGAGAGAGAGAGAGAGAGAAAAAAAAATAGCCTGTCAATTGGGGTTCGATACGGAGAGAGAGAGAATTCCGAAATGGTACGGCAATAAATTACTTAAGGCCTCTTCTATTTGCGTGAATCCGTTTCAGATCACTGAATCTGGGCGGGGCTTGGCCCCTCTGGGCGGGGCATAGCCGCAAAATCGTGTTCTATTTACAATCTTAACCCGTGATCTGTAACAGATTCATGAATCCGTCGAATCTGTTTCCGGAGGTGGGTTATAGCAGACGACACTCGTTCGCGGGTTTTTTTGCACCAGCCTGAGCCAGCCTCTTCTCAGAATTTAATATTGATATATACCTCCAATAAAACAGTGTATATATACGAGGAAGATAGTAAGCGGTAGAGAAACGTTGTAGAAATGTTGCTGTAGACACAGAATTGAATAATAGTGGTGATGAATACCAGAAACAAAGGAGATATATAACAGCAGCCTCTTCTCGGAATCAATTATTAATTTATACTTCCAATAAAACAGTGTATATATACGAGAAAGATATTAAGTGGTAAAGAAAAGGTGCAGAAATACTGCTGTAGGCTTAAAATTGTATAATAATGGTGATGAATACCAGAAAGAAAGGAAATATAACGGCAGCCTCTAACCGGATTATTTGTTTTCTTTGAATTTTGATATATATACTCCCGAGAAAACAACTTACATGTGCGTGGAAGAGATTAAATGGTAAAAAAATGTTGCATAAATGCTAGTGTAGGTACAAAAATATGTATAACCGTAGCAAATAAACAGTTAAATAAGATATTCCCAACGTTTTTTTTGGTTAAGGGGAAGCTCTACTCGGGAGTTTTACATTGATATACACAAACGATTCTGACACTCATTACCGTCGCAAATAAATAGTTAATAAGATATCCACATTCCCATCTCCCAATAAACATGAGGACATGTGGGAATGTAAGGTTTTTTGGGCGGGTGTGAAAGTGAAGTTTTACCCAAATCTAACCTAACCAGGGTAAGCCTATTGGCGCCACAGGTTAGACATATATAAAAATAAAGGGTATTTCTATACAACTACTGCTCCACCTCTTTATTATAAAATATGAAGTCTTACATACTATACATAGTGTACTCAACACATCTGTGAAAGTTTCAGGCGGTGCTCACCATTATTTACCTCGCAAAACGTCTTTGAAGTTAGTTAGGTTATGTTGGTTAGGTTATGTTAAGTTATGGTTAGGTTAAGGTTGTTAGGTTAGATTGCGGTTATGTTAAGTTAGGTTAGGTTCGGTTATATAGCATTTTTACATTTTATTACCCAAACCCAGAACAAATCTAAGTTGCGAACCCTAACTTTTAGGTAATAAAATGTAAAAATCTTATATAATCGAACTTAACTGAACCGAACCTAACCAAACTTAACCTAACCATAACATAACCGTAACCTAACCTAACAACCTTAACATAACCAAAACTTAACCTAACCATAACTTAACATAACCTAACCTAACTTCAAAGACGTTTTGCGAGGTAAATAATGGTGAGCACCGCCTGAAACCTTCACAGATATGTTGAGTACACTATGTATAGTATGTACGACTTCATATTTATAGTAGAGGTGGAGCAGTATTTGTAAAGAAATACAAAAAAGTTTATATATAGTATATATTTTTTATACATTGAAAAGGTACTGGCTAAGGGACAACAAAAATACGTTAAAAAAATCCCTCTTGTCGCCATCCTGCAAAGACGACAGTAGGAGAAATAGAAGCAAGGGGTGGAGGTCTAGTTAACAAAGGTGTCTTGACACTCCTCTTTTGAAAGAATTCAAGTCATAACCAGGTAATAAGGCACTTATTAAAGGCAGGAATAAAATGTCTTAATTATAGACTATCAAACAATATCAGAAATATAATGAAAGAATCAGCATGTGCACTATTTTAACCCAAGACACTTTGTATTAACCTCGCGGCTCATTAGACCTGAATCTACTTTTCAAGAATCTAATGGGGTTTTCAATAACACATTTAGTTATATAATTTTTTTTATTGTACAATAAGCAGGTTGCTGATAATTATGGGTGCCGTTGTCGCCCTAAATGCATCAGGTAATGAAAGCTGTAACTCTCAACACTTCCTCGGAGAAGTGACTAGTGTGACGGCTGGGCAGCGACTGGCCTCTCATTGTTATTGTTTTGATCCAGCGAATCCAAAACAGATTCTGATGTTCTATTTGTACCCACCGAATCCAAAACGGATTCGGATTCAGAGCAGAATCCGGAGTAGATTATTGGGAACAAATAGAAGAGGCCTTTAATGTGGTTATGTAGGTACTTTTCTTTCTTTTTTATCCTCCTTCCTTCCTTCCCTCCTTCCTTCCTTCCTTCCTTCCTTCTTTCCTTCCTTTTGCCACTTCTCCTCTTCTTTCGTTTTTATCTTCCTTCCTTCCTTTCTTCCTTCCTTCCCTTCTTCCTTCCTTCCCTGCTTCATCCGTCACCCTCATCCTTCCATCAATCGCTCATATTGTCAGTCAGTCAGTCAGTCTGACCCAACACTGAAGATGATGTCTGAATAAGAGGATTGACTATGTTGTAACACACACACACACACACACACACACACACACACACACACACACACACACACACACACACACACACACACACACACACACGTGCGCGCGCGCGTCTGAGCCTTTCGTAATTTCCTTTGGTATCTCATTATTTATCAGGAAAAGAGAGAGAGAGAGAGAGAGAGAGAGAGAGAGAGAGAGAGAGAGAGAGAGAGAGAGAGAGAGAGAGAGAGAGAGAGAGAGAGAGAGAGAGAGAGAAAAGGAAAAGCGTGAGTAATAAAATTTATATATATGTAATGAGCCAAAAGGCTACCCTCCCTTTACCAGGGCTCGCCTTGACTCACCACGAGCAATTAACCTTAAAACAAAACAAAACAAAACTCCTGCTAGGGTGTAAATACACTATTGTTTGACACCACTTTTAATACAACCAATAAAATAGCATACAAAATAACACCACCTTCCTCTCTCTCCGTTACAAAAAGGCCTTAACACTATACAAAACAAATGTACCACCTTCCTATATGTCTTCGTTACAAAAAGGCCTTAACACTACACAAACTAAACTGTTTCCACAGCAGAACTCCACTGCACGTCACCTCACAATCCTATGGGTAACACTGCTCTATCACCAAGCAGGGCCACAATCCTCACAGCAAACTCCACTACGCTGACTGCAAACCATCAGGACACCTCCCCTCCTCTGCTCCCTCAACAACTCCTGCAAATAACCCCTGCTACAAACACTCTTCTAATGATGCTCAATATTTCCAGATGCATTGTGAGAATATTCGTAATAAGCACCACATACCTGCTAACTAGGAATGAGCCTCCCCAACCTCGTCCATAACCAGCAGTCTCTCTATCTCTCTCTTCCTATCACCAAGTTTCCGCGCCTAAAATCCCCGCGTCACAACAACAACAAAAACAACACACTCGTCTCCTCGTAGCTCTTACTTGCCAACGAGCCTTTTAGCCGCGAAATTCAAATCCTTATTACACCTTCTTACATATATAAGAAAAAAACTTAAAAAAGCAAGATATGAGAACGCAAAAAAAAAACAGTAAAGCAAAACGATAAAAAATAATAAAATAAGAAAATTGAACAGCAATAGGAATAAAGGAAGAGAGACAAAAAAGGGAAGAGAGAGAGAGAGAGAGAGAGAGAGAGAGAGAGAGAGAGAGAGAGAGAGAGAGAGAGAGAGAGAGAGAGAGAGAGAGAGAGAGAGAGAGAGAGAGAGAGAGAGAGAGAATGAAGTTGTTAAAAGTTGATTGAGTTTCATCGGTTGATAAAATCTTACCCAAAAAAATTTTCTTCATTCCATCACCAAACGTTGGGTAGGAATGCAAATGTGTGTGTGTGTGTGGTGTGTGTGTGTGTGTGTGTGTGTGTGTGTGTGTGTGTGTGTGTGTGTGTGTGTGTGTAAGCAAGTGAACACGAAGGAAATAATTGTTATCTTCCGCCTCGATTATTGTTATTATTATTATTATTATTATTATTATTATTATTATTATTATTTTACTATCCTTATTATTATTACTTTTATTATTTCAGGACATTTTTGACGTAAAAACGTTTGAAAAGACGTAAAAGCGAGGATGACAAACAGAAAAGGTGAGGTCAGGAAAGAGGAAAGAGGAGAGAGGAAAGAGGAGAAAAATACGAGGACAGAGAGAGCAATGGAGGAGAATAGAATAAAGGAAGAGGAAAGAGGAAGAGGTGAAGGACAGACAGACATTGGAGGACAGTGAAGAATATAGTGAAAAGAGAGAAGAAAAATTAATCAAATCGCTTATAATACCTTTGTTGATGAAAGAATTGAAATATTTATTATATATAAAATATTTTAAGTCACAAAGGATATATATCATGTAACTTAGCTTCTTTTATTAAGCTTCTCTCTCTCTCTCTCTCTCTCTCTCTCTCTCTCTCTCTCTCTCTCTCTCTCTCTCTCTCTCTCTCTCTCTCTCTCTCTCTCTCTCTCTCTCTCTCTCTCTCTCTCTCTCTCCAAAACCACTATTGAATTACAACAGGAAATCCCTAAATCGAGGTGAAACATTTTAATTCAAGTTCCAGGAAAACATAACTAGTTTTGAGCAGTGGAAGGAACAATGGATGAATGAGTGAGTGGTGGAGAGAAGGGGGAAGGAAGGAGGGAAAAGGGGGGATGGAGGGAGAAGAGGAGAAGGGGAGAATGGGGGGAGGGAAGGAGTGAGAAATGGAAGGATTGACTGACAGACGGATGACGGAAGAAAGAGGGAAGAAGGGAGGAAAAATTAGAGGCTTACATGAGAGAGAGAGAGAGAGAGAGAGAGAGAGAGAGAGAGAGAGAGAGAGAGAGAGAGAGAGAGAGAGAGAGAGAGAGAGAGAGAGAGAGAGAGAGAGAGAGAGTAGTAATAATAATAATAATAATACTTTTATTTCCACTGACAGTGGTTATTCTCAATACATTGAAGAATGCTTTAAAATAAAAAAAAGAGAACAAAGTGTCCATGAAAACCATTATTAAAATATTATACATAAATGAGCAAGACATCAAGTAACTTTGATCCTTAAAATTTAGGGTTTAAAACATATATACAATTAAAGTGATAAAAACAAAACTTAAAATAAAAGTTCCATTAAAATCTAAAAATATTTAGTTTAAAAGATACAAATATAATAGAGTACAAATAGTTTCGGACCACTAAAATTAAAACAATGGAGAGCGAGCGTTCATGACATTATTGTTTTGTCAGTGAGGGCGTGATATAAAATAATAGATACAGGAGTCGAAGCCTTGATTCATGTAAAGCAGGCTCGCGATTCAATAAAGGGAATAGATGATACAGGAGTCGAAGCCTTGATTCATGTAAAGCAGGCTCGCGATTCAATAAAGGGAATAGATGATACAGGAGTCGAAGCCTCGATTCATGTAAAGCAGGCTCGCGATTCAATAAAGGGAATAGATGATACAGGAGTCGAAGCCTTGATTCATGTAAAGCAGGCTCGCGATTCAATAAAGGGAATAGATGATACAGGAGTCGAAGCCTCGATTCGTATAAAGTAAGCATGTGATTCAAATTAAAAGACAGACCTCATATTTAGATGTAAATAATAGTGATACTGAACAATAGCCAGTTATTCAGTAGTAACAGTGTGAAATATATTATTTATTGAGGAGTACATTTTTGAGTCTTAACTTAAATACAGATAGGGTATTGGCCTGTTTGAGGTGTGTTGAGAGGTCGTTCCATATCTTTGGTCCTCTCACAGAGAGGGATCTGGCTCCAGTGTCAGTATTTACCTTGGGAACATACAGATTGTTTTGTTGTCTCGTAGTGCTACAGGTTACTTGATTTACAGTTGATAGAGTCAGCAAATGGTCAGGAAAAAAATTGTTAATATATTTAAAAATTGCTACTCCTGTGTCGTACGTTATTTTATCTTTCATAGTAAGCCATTGTAGTTGATGTAAAATAGGTGTGGCATGGTCATATTTCCTGGCTCTTCCGTCAGCAACTTTGGCAGCAAAATTTAAAAAATTTTTGTACATTTGTTAGTAGAGTTGTGTTTGTAGTGCCCCATATCACAGTACAATAATTTAAAATGCTCAACACAAGAGATTTTGTACTATTATTGTGCGTGTCTTTTTGTCGAAAAAGTTTTTTTATTCTATTGATAAACATGAGAGTGCCCATTGCCTTCTTATTAGTTTCATTAATATATTTATCAAATGTTAGATATCTATCCATGTACAGGCCGAGGTTTTTCACATGTATAGCGGGTGTAATGTTGCTATTGTTGAAATGTATGGTGATGTTACTTGGTATTTTAGAGAGTAATTGGCGACTTCCAATGAAAATGCATTGAGTTTTGTTAGCGTTCATCATTAAACCATTACTGAGAAAATATTGTTCTGCTTTTCGTAGTGTTTCCTCCGTTTTATTTATTAGATTATTAGTTTGGTGGATCCAGCCACTGTGTAGGAATTGTGTATCATCGGCATATTGAACAAGCATACAGTCATTGATGTTATCTATCATGTCATTTACAAATATATTAAAAAGTATTGGTCCTAGGATAGAGCCTTGAGGTACACCATATTCTATAGATAGTTTGGAAGAAGTGATATCATTAATGCGAACTGATTGTGTTCTTTCATCTAGGTAGTCTTCAAACCAAAATGTGTCGATTCTTAACTTACGCATTTGCTTTAAAAGAATGGTGTGACTTACACTATCAAATGCCTTAGAGAGATCACACAATGTTAGTAATGAAATCTTTTTGTTATCAATGTTATTGTAGATTTGATTTGTAATGACTGTGAGGGCTGTTTCTGTAGACAGTTTCGCCCGAAAACCATGTTGGTTATTTGAAAGGAGGTTGTTTGACTCTAAATATGTTGTGAGTTGCCCAGCGACGATTTTTTCGATTATTTTAGAAAAAATAGGGAGGAGTGAGATCGGGCGGTAGTTACTAACGTCGCTTTTTTCCCCATTTTTAAAGAGAGGAGTTACTACGGCATGTTTCCAGCTAGTGGGAAACTTGCCAGTGACTATGGATGAATTTATAATAAATGTTATATAAACGGCAATGATATATAAAGAGTCTTTAATAAAACGAAGAGAAATATCAGAACCAAAGGATTTTGTTTCATTTAAATGTTTGATAGTTAAGATGACAGTGTTTGTGTCAACAGGTTGAGGCCGGAAGTAAGTGGTTGTGTCCTGTGTAGTGACATCATTTTCAGGTTCTGTGTTACTATGTTGCAATGTTTGTGTTTTATCGTAGGTATTCTTCCCAACATTAGCAAAGAAAACATTGAAATCTTTTGCTTTACATGAATCGTTGTGGAGGGTGTGTGTGTTTTGTTTAGTGTTTTGAGGAGGAATTATGTCTTTTATAATCTTCCAGGTGGAGGCACTGTTTTTTGAATGAAGAATTTTTTCTTGATAATAACTCTGTTTTGTTTTATGTATAAGATGTTTCACTCGCCTTTTCAAGTTTTTATATGTATTTTGTAAGGTTGTATTTAATCTGTCATTTTTTAAGGTGTTTCGGGTTGCATTACTGAGCGTAATTGCCTCACGGATTTCATCTGTTATCCAAGGGGCGGGTGGGCGACGTATTTCTTTGGTCACCATGGGGGGACAACACTCTACACTTCTAATCATGACTGAAGTTAATATGTCAACTTGCTGGTCTACATTGTCTGTGTTAAAAATTTGAATAAGATAATCTGTTTCACGTAGTATATGAGTACAGAAGGTATCACTGGTGTAGTGTTTCAGATCACGAAAGGTTTTCATTATTGGTGCACGTTTTGGTTTACTGATGTTTATATTTACGCTTACGAGATCATGGTCAGCAATTGGGTGTGGAACCACCTCAGAGTTCAGTACTAGATTTGTTGATTATCACATCAAGTAGGGTGGCAGAGGTGGGTGTGATGCGTGTGGGGGTCTTTATGATTTGTGTTAGGTTGTTAGTTTTGATAATATGCAATAGTCTGCTGTCTTTGTTCAAGAGATTATTGTTTATATCGCCGAGAATAAAAATGTGTTTCTTACGCATGCACATGGTTCTAAATGTGTTTTCAATATAGTCATATGAGTCAGTATGGGCCTTTGGGTGTCTATAAATAAAACCTATTATAATAGAGGGAAGTTTTCTACTTTGCACTCTAATCCAAATATCCTCTACACCTATTTGCTGTGTTACATGTGTTTCAATGAGGTGTACATCTAAAGATTGTTTAACATATATACAAGTACCAGCACCTCGGTCATTATCACACCTGTGAACCACATAATCAGGTATATTCACATGAGCATTAGGAGTGTGCGGAGAGAGCCAAGTTTCGCTGATACAGAGGACGTCAATATTTCTTTCATTAATTAAAAGTTTAATTTCGTCAATGTTTGCAAGTAATGATTGTCCATTAATATGTTAAATAGTTAGCATATCCTTAATGAGTAAACTACTAGATAAGCGATCAGCATGAACTTCATCGCCACACTCCTATGCGGGGTAGTAGGTACACAGTCTACTCTTATGTCCTAAATTATAGCATTTGGTACACTTCACTTTGTGGTCAAATCTGCAATGTGACTGGTGGTGGTTATATTCGCCACAGTTGTAACAGCCAGGTTTTTGTAGTGTTGGGATTCACCGTGACGGGGCTGGGACTCATTAGTGGAAGGTGAATGATAACTAGTGGGGTGGGAGGTGGCGCTAGGGGAGTAACGGGAGTAGGAGAGAGGGTGGTGATTTACCATTTGCGTATATGAGTTTCCTGGAGATATACGTGGCGCTGAAGGTAGTATGTCCAAAGTAATGGAAGGGATGGTGGCGATGGTCCTGTCCATACTGAGACAGAGACAGAGACAGAGACAGAGACGGAGACGGAGACGGAGACGGAGACGGTGACAGAGACGGGGAGACAGAGACGGGGAGACAGAGACGGGGAGACGGAGACGGGGAGACGGAGACGGAGACGGGGAGACGGAGACAGAGGGGCAGGGACGGAGACGGAGACAGGGAGACGGAGACGGAGACAGGAAGACGGAGACGGAGACGGAGACAGGGAGACGGAGACGAAGACAGGGAGACACGGAGACGGAGACAGGGAGACAGGGAGACAGGGAGACAGAGGGACAGGAAGACGGAGACGGAGACGGGGACAGGGACAGGGACAGGGAGACGGAGACGGAGACGGAGACGGAGACGGAGACAGGGAGACGGAGACGGGGAGACGGAGACGGGGACAGGGACAGGGACAGGGACAGGGAGACGGGGAGACGGAGACGGAGACGGAGACGGAGACGGAGACAGGAAGACGGAGACGGGGAAAGGGACAGGGACAGGGACAGGGACAGGGAGACGGAGACGGAGACAGAGACAGAGACAGAGACAGAGACAGAGACGGAGACGGAGACGGGGAGACGGAGACGGAGAGACGGAGACGGGGAGACGGAGACGGAGACGGAGACAGGGAGACAGGGAGACAGAGGGACAGGAAGACGGAGACGGAGACGGAGACGGAGACGGAGACGGAGACGGAGACGGAGACGGAGACGGAGACGGAGACGGAGACGGAGACAGGGACAGGGAGACGGAGACGGAGACGGAGACGGAGACGGAGACGGAGACAGGAAGACGGAGACGAGGACAGGGACAGGGACAGGTAGACGGAGACGGAGACAGGGACAAGGACAGGGAGACGGAGACGGAGACAGGGACAGGGACAGGGAGACGGAGACGGAGACGGAGACAGGGACAGGGACACGGAGACGGAGACGGAGACGGAGACAGGAAGACGGAGACGGGGACAGGGACAGGGACAGGAAGACGGAGACAGGGACAGTGACAGGGAGACGGAGACGGAGACGGAGACGGAGACAGGAAGACGGGGACGGGGACAGGGACAAGAAGACGGAGACAGGGACAGGGAATGGGAGACGGAGCCGGGGAGACGGAGACGGGGAGACGGAGACGGAGACGGAGACGGGGACAGGGACAGGGACAGGGAGACGGAGACGGAGACGGAGACGGAGACGGAGAGACGGAGACGGGGAGACGGAGACGGGGAGACGGAGACGGAGACGGAGACGGAGACAGGGAGACGGAGACGGAGACGGAGACGGAGACAGGAAGATGGAGACGGAGACGGAGACGGAGACGGAGACGGAAACAGGAAGACGAAGACGGGGACAGGGACAGGAAGACGGAGACAGGGACAGGGACAGGGAGACGGAGACGGGGAGACGGAGACGGGGAGACGGAGACGGAGACGGAGACGGAGACAGGGAGACAGGGACAGGGAGACGGGGACAGGGACAGGGACAGGAAGACGGAGACGGAGACGGAGACGGAAACGTTGACAGGGAGACGGGGACAGGGACAGGGACAGGGAGACGGAGACAGGGAGACGGGGACAGGGACAGGGACAGGGAGACGGAGACAGGGAGACGGAGACAGGGACAGGGACAGGGAGACGGAGACAGAGAGACGGAGACAGGGAGACAGGAACAGGGAGACGGAGACGGAGACGGAGACGGAGACGGAGACAGGAAAACGGAGACAGGGACAGGAAGACGGAGACAGGGACAGGGACAAGGAGACGGAGACGGAGACGGAGACGGAGACGGAGACAGGGAGACGGAGACGGAGACGGAGACAGGGAGACTGAGACGGAGACGGAGACAGGGAGACGGAGACAGGGACAGGGACAGGGACGGAGACGGAGACGGAGACGGAGACGGAGACGGAGACAGGGACAGGGAGACGGAGACGGAGACGGAGACGGAGACGGAGACGGAGACGGAGACAGGGAGACGGAGACGGAGACGGAGACGGAGACAGGGACAGGGAGACAGAGACGGAGACGGAGACGGAGACGGAGACGGAGACGGAGACAGGGACAGGGAGACGGAGACGGAGACGGAGACGGAGACGGAGACAGGGAGAGGAGACGGAGACGGAGACGGAGACGGAGACGGAGACAGGGACAGGGAGACAGAGACGGAGACGGAGACGGAGACGGAGACAGGGAGACGGAGACAGGGAGACAGGGAGACGGAGACAGGGAGACGGAGACGGAGACGGAGACAGAGACAGGGAGACGGAGACGGAGACGGAGACGGAGACGGAGAATGGGAGACGGAGACAGGGACAGGGACAGGGACAGGGAGACGGAGACAGGGACAGGGAGACGGAGACGGAGACGGAGACAGGGAAGGGGACAGGGAGACGGAGACGGAGACGGAGACGGGACAGGGACAGGGAGACGGAGACGGAGACGGAGACGGAGACAGGAGACAGGAGAGAGAGATAGAGATAGGAGACAGAGATAGGAGAGAGAGAGACGGAGACAGGGACAGGGACAGGGAGACGGAGACGGAGACGGAGACGGAGACGGAGACGGAGACGGAGACGGAGACGGAGACAGGAGACGGAGACGAGAGACGGAGACGGAGACGGGGACAGGGACAGCGAGACGGAGACAGGGACAGGGAGACGGAGACGGAGACGGAGACGGAGACGAAGACGGAGACAGGGAGACGGAGACGGAAACAGGGACAGGGAGACGGAGACGGAGACGGAGACGGAGACAGGGACAGGGACAGGGAGACAGGGACAGGGAGACGGAGACGGAGACGGAGACGAAGACGGAGAAAGGGACAGGAAGACGGAGACGGAGACGGAGACGGAGACGGAGACGGAGACAGCGACAGGGACAGGGACAGGGACAGGGAGACGGAGACAGGGGACTAGGAGACGGAGACGGAGACGGAGACGGAGACAGAGACAGGGAGACGGAGACGGAGACGGAGACAGGGAGACGGAGACGGAGACAGGGAGACGGAGACGGAGACGGAGACAGGGAGACGGAGACGGAGACAGGGAGACGGAGACGGAGACAGGGACAGGGAGACGGAGACGGAGACAGGGAGACGGAGACAGGGAGACGGAGACAGGGAGACGGAGACGGAGACAGGGAGACGGAGACGGAGACAGGGAGACAGGGAGACGGAGACGGAGACAGGGAGACGGAGACAGGGAGACGGAGACAGGGAGACGGAGACAGAGACAGGGAGACGGAGACGGAGACAGGGAGACAGAGACGGAGACAGGGAGACGGAGACGGAGACAGGGAGACGGAGACAGGACAGGGAGACGGAGACAGAGACAGGAAGACGGAGACAGACAGGGAGACGGAGACAGAGACAGAGACAGGGAGACGGAGACAGGGAGACGGAGACAGAGACAGAGACAGGGAGACGGAGACAGGGAGACGGAGACAGGGAGACGGAGACAGGGAGACAGGGAGACACGGAGACAGAGACAGGGAGACAGGGAGACAGAGACAGGGAGACAGGGAGACAGAGACAGGGAGACAGGGAGACAGAGACAGAGACAGAGACAGGGAGACAGAGACAGAGACAGGGAGACGGAGACAGAGACAGGGAGACGGAGACAGACACAGGGAGAATGAGACAGAGACAGGGAGACAGAGACAGGGAGACAGGGAGACAGAGACAGGAAGACAGGGAAACAGAGACAGGGAGACAGGGAGACAGAGACAGAGACAGAGACAGGGAGACAGAGACAGAGACAGGGAGACGGAGACAGAGACAGGGAGACGGAGACAGAGACAGGGAGAAGGAGACAGAGACAGGGAGACAGGAGAGAGAGACAGGGAGACAGAGACAGAGACAGGGAGACGGAGACAGAGACAGGGAGACGGAGACAGGGAGACGGAGACAGGGAGACGGAGACAGGGAGACAGGGAGACGGAGACAGAGACAGGGAGACGGACACAGAGACAGGGAGACTGAGACAGAGACAGGGAGACGGAGACAGAGACAGAGACAGGGAAGACGGAGACAGGGAGACGGAGACAGGGAGACGGAGACGGGAGATGGAGACAGGGAGACAGGGAGACGGAGACAGAGACAGGGAGACTGAGACAGAGACAGGGAGACGGAGACAGAGACAGAGACAGGGAGACGGAGAAGAGGAGACGGAGACAAAGACAAAGACAGGGAGACTGAGACAGAGAGACAGAGACAGGGAGACAGAGACAGGGAGACGGACACAGAGACAGGGAGACTGAGACAGAGACAGGGAGACGGAGACAGAGACAGAGACAGGGAGACGGAGAAAGGGAGACGGAGACAGGGAGACGGAGACTGGGAGATGGAGACAGGGAGACAGGGAGACGGAGACAGAGACAGGGAGACTGAGACAGAGACAGGGAGACGGAGACAGAGACAGAGACAGGGAGACGGAGAAGAGGAGACGGAGACAAAGACAAAGACAGGGAGACTGAGACAGAGAGACAGAGACAGGGAGACGGAGACAGGGAGACGGAGACAGAGAGACAGAGACAGGGAGACGGAGACAGAGAGACAGAGACAGGGAGAGGGAGACAGAGAGACAGAGACAGGGAGACGGAGACAGGGAGACGGAGACAGGGAGACGGAGACAGGGAGACGGAGACAGAGACAGAGAGCAGGGAGATGGAGACAGGGAGACGGAGACAGAGACAGAGACAGGGAGACGGAGACAGGGAGACGGAGACAGAGACAGAGACAGGGAGACGGAGAGGGAGACGGAGACGGAGACAGGGAGACGGAGACAGGGAGACGGAGACAGAGACAGGGACAGGGAGACGGAGAGGGAGACGGAGAGAGGGAGACGGAGACAGGGACATGTAGACAGAGAGACGGAGACAGGGAGACGGAGACAGAGACAGGGAGATGGAGACAGAGACAGGGAGACGGAGACAGAGACAGGGAGACGGAGACAGAGACAGGGAGACGGAGACGGAGACAGGGAGACGGAGACAGAGACAGGGAGACGGAGACGGAGACAGGGAGACGGAGACGGAGACAGAGACAGGGAGACGGAGACGGAGACAGGGAGACGGAGACAGGGAGACGGAGACAGGGAGACAGAGACAGAGACAGGGAGACGGAGACAGGGAGACGGAGACAGGGAGACGGAGACAGAGACAGGGAGACGGAGACAGAGACAGGGAGACGGAAACAGAGACAGGGAGACGGAGACAGAGACAGGGAGACGGAGACAGAGACAGGGAGACGGAGACAGAGACAGGGAGACGGAGACTGAGACAGGGAGACAGAGACGGAGACAGGGAGACAGAGACGGAGACAGGGAGACAGAGACGGAGACAGGGAGACAGAGACGGAGACAGGGAGACGGAGACAGAGACAGGGAGACGGAGACAGAGACAGGAAGACGGAGACAGAGACAGGGAGACGGAGACAGAGACAGGGAGACGGAGACAGAGACAGAGACAGGGAGACGGAGACAGGGAGACGGAGACGGAGACAGGGAGACGGAGACGGAGACAGAGACAGGGAGACGGAGACAGGAAGACGGAGACAGGGGGAGACAGGGAGACGGAGACAGAGACAGGGAGACGGAGACAGGGAGACGGAGACAGGGAGACGGAGAACGAGACAGGGAGACGGAGACAGAGACAGGGAGACGGAAACAGAGACAGGGAGACGGAGACAGAGACAGGGAGACGGAGACAGAGACAGGGAGACGGAGACAGAGACAGGGAGACGGAGACTGAGACAGGGAGACAGAGACGGAGACAGGGAGACAGAGACGGAGACAGGGAGACAGAGACGGAGACAGGGAGACAGAGACGGAGACAGGGAGACGGAGACAGAGACAGGGAGACGGAGACAGAGACAGGAAGACGGAGACAGAGACAGGGAGACGGAGACAGAGACAGGGAGACGGAGACAGAGACAGAGACAGGGAGACGGAGACAGGGAGACGGAGACGGAGACAGGGAGACAGGGAGACGGAGACGGGGACAGGGACAGGGACAGGAAGACGGAGACAGAGACGGAGACGGAGACGGAGACGTTGACAGGGAGACGGGACAGGGACAGGGACAGGGAGACGGAGACAGGGAGACGGGGACAGGGACAGGGACAGGGAGACGGAGACAGGGAGATGGGGACAGTGACAGGGACAGGGAGACGGAGACAGGGAGACGGAGACAGGGACAGGGACAGGAAGACGGAGACGGAGACGGAGACAGGGAGACAGTGACAGGGACAGGAAGACGGAGAAGGAGATGGAGACGGAGACGTTGACAGGGCTAGCGACAGGGACAGGGAGACGGAGACAGGGAGACGGGGACAGGGACAGGGACAGGAAGACGGAGAAGGAGACGGAGACGGAGACGTTGAAAGGGCTAGCGACAGAGACAGGAAGACGGAGACGGAGACGGAGACAGGGAGACAGGGACAGGGACAGGAAGATGGAGAAGGAGACGGAGACGGAGACGTTGACAGGGACAGGGACAGGGACAGGGAGACGGAGACAGGGAGACGGGGACAGGGACAGGGACAGGGAGACGGAGACAGGGAGACGGAGACAGGGACAGGGACAGGGAGACGGAGACGGAGACGGAGACAGGGAGACAGGAACAGGGAGACGGAGATGGAGACGGAGACGGAGACGGAGACAGGGACAGGAAGACGGAGACAGGGACAGGGACAGGGAGACGGAGACGGAGACGGAGACGGAGACGGAGACAGGGAGACGGAGACGGAGACGGAGACGGAGACAGGGAGACGGAGACACGGACAGGGACAGGGACAGGGAGACGGAGACGGAGACGGAGACGGAGACAGGGACAGGGACAGGGAGACGGAGACGGAGACGGAGACAGGGAGACGGACCCGGAAACGGAGACGGAGACGGAGACGGAGACGGAGACGGAGACAGGGAGACGGAGACGGAGACGGAGACGGAGACAGGGAAACGGAGACAGGGAGACGAGGACAGGGACAGAGACAGGGAGACGGAGACGGAGACGGAGACGGAGACAGGGACAGGGAGACGGAGACAGGGACAGGAAGACGGAGACAGGGACAGGAAGACGGAGACAGGGACAGGGAGACGGAGACAGGGAGACGGAGACGGAGACAGGGAGACGGAGACAGAGACAGGGAGACGGAGACAGAGACAGGGAGACGGAGACAGAGACAGGGAGACGGAGACAGGGAGACGGAGACAGGGAGACGGAGACAGAGACAGGGAGACGGAGACAGCGAGACGGAGACAGAGTAAGGGAGACGGAGACAGAGACAGGGAGACCGAGACAGGGAGACGGAGACAGGGACAGGGAGACGGAGACAGAGACAGGGAGATGGAGACAGGGAGACAGAGACGTAGACAGAGACAGGGAGACGGACACAGAGACAGAGAGACGGACTCAGAGACAAGGAGACGGAGACGGAGAAAGGAAGACGGAGACAGGGAAAGGGACAGGGAGACTGAGACGGAGACAGGGACAGGGAGACGGAGATAGGGACAGGAAGACGGAGACAGGGACAG
Source organism: Metacarcinus magister (assembly GCA_029783475.1). Classification (NCBI taxonomy): domain Eukaryota; kingdom Metazoa; phylum Arthropoda; class Malacostraca; order Decapoda; family Cancridae; genus Metacarcinus; species Metacarcinus magister. The sequence goes on along the minus strand of JAPQNM010001337.1, from coordinate 62,711 downwards.
GAAGACGGAGACAGGGACAGGGAGACGGAGACAGGGAGATGGAGACTGAGACAGGCAGACGGAGACAGAGACAGGGAGACGGAGACGGAGACAGAGACAGGGAGACGGAGATTGAGACGGAGACAGGGAGACGGAGACGGAGACGGAGACGGAGACGGAGACAGGGACAGGGACAGGTAAACGGAGACGGAGACGGAGACAGGGAGACGAAGACGGAGACGGAGACGGAGACGGAGACAGGGACAGGGAGACGGAGACGGAGACGGAGACGGAGACGGAGACAGGGACAGGGACAGCGAGACGGAGACAAGGACAGGGAGACGGAGATGGAGACGGAGACGGAGAGGAAGACGGAGACGGAGACAGGGACAGGGAGACGGAGACGGAGACGGAGACAGGGACAGGGACAGGGAGACAGAGACAGGGACAGGTTGACGGAGACGGAAACGGAGACGGAGACAGGGAGACGGAGACAGAGACAGGGAGACGGAGACGGAGACAGGGACAGAGAGACGGAGACGGAGACGGAAACGGAGACAGGGACAGGGACAGGGACAAGGAGACGGAGACAGAGACAGGGAGACAGAGACGGAGACAGGGACAGGGAGACGGAGACGGAGACAGGGAGACGGAGACGGAGACAGGGACAGGGAGACGGAGACGGAGACAGGGACAGGGACAGGGAGACGGAGACAGGAACAGGGAGACGGAGACGGAGACAGGGACAGGGAGACGGAGACGGAGACGGAGACAGGGACAGGGAGACGGAGACGGAGACGGAGACAGAGACGGAGACAGGGAAGGGGACAGGGAGACGGAGACAGAGACGGAGAAGGTGGCAGGGACAGGGAGACAGAGACGGAGACGGAGACGGAGACGGAGACGGAGACAGGGAGACGGAGACAGAGACAGGGAGACGGAGACAGAGACAGGGAGAATGAGACAGAGACAGGGAGACAGGAGACGGAGACAGGGAACAGGAGACAGAGACAGGGAGATGGAGACAGAGACAGGAGACGGAGACAGAGACAGGGAGACGGAGACAGAGACAGAGACAGGGAGACGGAGACAGGGAGACGGAGACGGAGACAGGGAGACAGGGAGACAGGAAGACGGAGACAGGGACAGGGACAGGAGACGGAGACGGAGACGGAGACGGAGACGGAGACGGACAGGAGACGGAGACAGGGACAGGGACAGGGAGACGGAGACAGGGAGACGGGGAGAGGGACAGGGACAGGGAGACGGAGACAGGGAGAGGGAGACAGGGACAGGGACAGGGAGACGGAGACAGGGAGACGGAGACAGGGACAGGGACAGGAGACGGAGACGGAGACGGAGACAGGGAGACAGAGACAGGGACAGAGAGACGGAGACAGGAGACGGAGACGGAGACGAGACAGGGAGACAGGGACAGGGAGACGGAGACAGGGAGACGGAGACAGGGACAGGGACAGGAGACGGAGACAGGAGACGGAGACGGAGACGGAAAGGGAGACAGAGACAGGAGACGGAGACGGAGACGGAGACAGGGAGACAGGGACAGGGAGAAGAGGAGAGAGACGGAGACGGAGACGAGACAGGGACAGGGACAGGAGACAGGGAGACGGAGACAGGGAGACGGAGACAGGGACAGGGACAGGGAGACGGAGACAGGGAGACGGAGACAGGGACAGGACAGGGAGACGGAGACAGAGACGGAGACAGGGAGACAGGAGACAGGGAGACGGAGACGGAGACGGAGACGGAGACGGAGACAGGGACAGGAAGACGGAGACAGGGACAGGAAGACGGAGACAGGGACAGGAGACGGAGACGGAGACGGAGACGGAGACGGAGACGGAGACAGGGAGACGGAGACGGGAGACGGAGACAGGGAGACAGGGAGACGGAGACAGAGAGAGGGAGACGGAGACAGAGACAGGGAGACGGAGACAGAGACAGGAGACGGAGACAGAGACAGAGACAGGGAGACGGAGACAGGGAGACGGAGACAGGGAGACGGAGACTGGGAGACGGAGACAGGGAGACAGGGAGACGGAGACAGAGACAGGGAGACGGAGACAGAGACAGGGAGACGGAGACAGAGACAGGGAGACGGAGACAGAGACAGAGACAGGGAGACGGAGACAGGGAGACGGAGACAGAGACAGAGACAGGGAGACGGAGACAGGAGACAGAGACAGGGAGACGGAGACAGGGAGACGGAGACAGAGAGACAGAGACAGGGAGAGGGAGACAGAGAGACAGAGACAGGGAGACGGAGACAGGGAGACGGAGACAGGGAGACGGAGACAGGGAGACGGAGACAGAGACAGGAGACAGGGAGACGGAGACAGGGAGACGGAGACGGAGACAGAGACAGGGAGATGGAGACGGAGACGGAGACAGGGAGACGGAGACAGGGAGACGGAGACAGAGACAGAGACAGGGAGACGGAGACGGGAGACGGAGACGGGAGACGGAGACAGGGACAGGAGACAGAGAGACGGAGACAGGGAGACAGGAGACGGAGACAGAGACAGGGAGATGGAGACAGAGACAGGGAGACGGAGACAGAGACAGGGAGACGGAGACAGAGACAGGGAGACGGAGACGGAGACAGGGAGACGGAGACGGAGACAGGGAGACGGAGACGGAGACAGGGAGACGGAGACGGAGACAGGGAGACGGAGACAGAGACAGGAGACGGAGACAGAGACAGGGAGACGGAGACAGAGACAGGGAGACGGAGACAGAGACAGAGACAGGGAGACGGAGACAGGGAGACGGAGACGGAGACAGGGAGACAGGGAGAAAGGAGACGGGGACAGGGACAGGGACAGGAAGACGGAGAGGAGACGGAGACGGAGACGGAGACGTGACAGGGAGACGGGGACAGGGACAGGGACAGGGAGACGGAGACAGGGAGACGGGGACAGGGACAGGAGACAGGGAGACGGAGACAGGGAGACGGAGACAGTGACAGGGACAGGGAGACGGAGACAGGGAGACGGAGACAGGGACAGGGACAGGAAGACGGAGACGGAGACGGAGACAGGGAGACAGAGACAGGGACAGGAAGACGGAGAAGGAGACGGAGACGGAGACGTGACAGGGCAGCGACAGGGACAGGGAGACGGAGACAGGGAGACGGGGACAGGGACAGGGACAGGGAGACGGAGACAGGGAGACGGGAGACAGGGACAGGGACAGGGAGACGGAGACAGGGAGACGGAGACAGGGAGACAGGGAAAGGGAGACGGAGACGGAGACGGAGATGCAGACGGAGACAGGGACAGGGAGACGGAGACAGGGACAGGAAGACGGAGACAGGGACAGGGACAGGGAGACGGAGACGGAGACGGAGACGGAGACGGAGACGGAGACAGGGAGACGGAGACGGAGACGGAGACAGGGAGACGGAGACGGAGACGGAGACAGGGAGACGGAGACAGGGACAGGAGACAGGGACAGGGAGACGGAGACAGGAGACGGAGACAGGGGAGACAGGGAGACGGAGACAGAGACAGGGAGACGGAGACAGGGAGACGGAGACAGGGAGACGGAGACAGAGACAGGGAGACGGAGACAGAGACAGGGAGACGGAGACAGAGACAGGGAGACGGAGACAGAGACAGGGAGACGGAGACTGAGACAGGGAGACAGAGACGGAGACAGGGAGACAGAGACGGAGACAGGGAGACAGAGACGGAGACAGGGAGACAGAGACGGAGACAGGGAGACGGAGACAGAGACAGGGAGACGGAGACAGAGACAGGAGACGGAGACAGAGACAGGGAGACGGAGACAGAGACAGGGAGACGGAGACAGAGACAGAGACAGGGAGACGGAGACAGGGAGACGGAGACAGAGACAGGGAGACAGGGAGACGGAGACGGGGACAGGGACAGGGACAGGAAGACGGAGACGGAGACGGAGACGGAGACGTTGACAGGGAGACGGGGACAGGGACAGGGACAGGGAGACGGAGACAGGGAGACGGGACAGGGACAGGGACAGGGAGACGGAGACAGGGAGATGGGGACAGTGACAGGGACAGGGAGACGGAGACAGGGAGACGGAGACAGGGACAGGGACAGGAAGACGGAGACGGAGACGGAGACAGGGAGACAGTGACAGGGACAGGAAGACGGAGAAGGAGATGGAGACGGAGACGTTGACAGGGCTAGCGACAGGGACAGGGAGACGGAGACAGGGAGACGGGGACAGGGACAGGGACAGGAAGACGGAGAAGGAGACGGAGACGGAGACGTTGAAAGGGCTAGCGACAGAGACAGGAAGACGGAGACGGAGACGGAGACAGGGAGACAGGGACAGGGACAGGAAGATGGAGAAGGAGACGGAGACGGAGACGTTGACAGGGACAGGGACAGGGACAGGGAGACGGAGACAGGGAGACGGGGACAGGGACAGGGACAGGGAGACGGAGACCGAGAGACGGAGACAGGGAGACAGGAACAGGGAGACGGAGATGGAGACGGAGACGGAGACGGAGACGGGGACAGGAAGACGGAGACAGGGACAGGAAGACGGAGACAGGGACAGGGACAGGGAGACGGAGACGGAGACGGAGACGGAGACGGAGACAGGGAGACGGAGACGGAGACGGAGACGGAGACAGGGAGACTTAGACGGAGACGGAGACAGGGAGACGGAGACACGGACAGGGACAGGGACAGGGAGACGGAGACGGAGACGGAGACGGAGACAGGGACAGGGACAGGGAGACGGAGACGGAGACGGAGACGGAGACGGAGACGGAGACGGAGACAGGGACAGGGACAGGGAGACGGAGACGGAGACGGAGACGGAGACGGAAACGGAGACGGAGACGGAGACGGAGACGGAGACGGAGACAGGGACAGGGACAGGGAGACAGAGACGGAGACGGAGACGGAGACAGGGAGACGGAGACAGGGAGACGGAGACAGAGACAGGGAGACGGAGACGGAGACGGAGACGGAGACGGAGAATGGGAGACGGAGACAGGGACAGGGACAGGGACAGGGAGACGGAGACAGGGACAGGGAGACGGAGACGGAGACGGAGACAGGGAAGGGGACAGGGAGACGGAGACGGAGACGGAGACGGAGATAGAGATAGAGATAGAGATAGAGATAGAGATAGAGATAGAGACAGGGACAGGGACAGGGACAGGGAGACGGAGACGGAGACGGAGACGGAGACGGAGACGGAGACGATAGACGGAGACGGAGACGGGGACAGGGACAGCGAGACGGAGACAGGGACAGGGAGACGGAGACGTAGACGGAGACGGAGACGAAGACGGAGACAGGGAGACGGAGACGGAAACAGGGACAGGGAGACGGAGACGGAGACGGAGACGGAGACAGGGACAGGGACAGGGAGACAGGGACAGGGAGACGGAGACGGAGACGGAGACGAAGACGGAGAAAGGGACAGGAAGACGGAGACGGAGACGGAGACGGAGACGGAGACAGCGACAGGGACAGGGACAGGGACAGGGAGACGGAGACAGGGACTGGGAGACGGAGACGGAGACGGAGACGGAGACAGGGACAGGGAGACGGAGACGGAGACGGAGACAGGGAGACGGAGACGGAGACAGGGAGACGGAGACGGAGACAGGGACAGGGAGACGGAGACGGAGACGGAGACATAAACAGGGACAGGGAGACAGAGACAGGGACAGGGAGACGGAAACGGAGACGGAGAAAGGGACAGGGAGACAGAGACGGAGACAGGGAGACGGAGACAGGGAGACGGAGACAGGGAGACGGAGATAGAGACAGGGAGACGGAGACAGAGACAGGGAGACGGAGACGGAGACAGGGAGACAGAGACGGAGAAGGGGAGACGGAGAGGGAGACAGGGAGACGGAGACAGACAGGGAGACGGAGACAGAGATAGGAAGACGGAGACAGACAGGGAGACGGAGACAGAGACAGAGACAGGGAGACGGAGACAGGGAGATGGAGACAGAGACAGAGACAGGGAGACGGAGACAGGGAGACGGAGACAGGGAGACGGAGACAGGGAGACAGGGAGACACGGAGACAGAGACAGTGAGACAGGGAGACAGAGACAGGGAGACAGGGAAACAGAGACAGGGAGACAGGGAGACAGAGACAGAGACAGAGACAGGGAGACAGAGACAGAGACAGGGAGACGGAGACAGAGACAGGGAGACGGAGACAGACACAGGGAGAATGAGACAGAGACAGGGAGACAGAGACAGGGAGACAGGGAGACAGAGACAGGAAGACAGGGAAACAGAGACAGGGAGACAGGGAGACAGAGACAGAGACAGAGACAGGGAGACAGAGACAGAGACAGGGAGACGGAGACAGAGACAGGGAGACGGAGACAGAGACAGGGAGAATGAGACAGAGACAGGGAGACAGAGAGAGAGACAGGGAGACAGAGACAGAGACAGGGAGACGGAGACAGAGACAGGGAGACGGAGACAGGGAGACGGAGACAGGGTGACGGAGACAGGGAGACAGGGAGACGGAGACAGAGACAGGGAGACGGAGACAGAGACAGGGAGACTGAGACAGAGACAGGGAGACGGAGACAGAGACAGGGAGACGGAGACAGAGACAGGGAGACGGAGACAGAGACAGAGACAGGGAGACGGAAAAGGGAGACGGAGACAGGGAGACGGAGACTGGGAGACGGAGACAGGGAGACAGGGAGACGGAGACAGAGACAGGGAGACGGAGACAGAGACAGGGAGACTGAGACAGAGACAGGGAGACGGAGACAGAGACAGAGACAGGGAGACGGAGAAAGGGAGACGGAGACAGGGAGACGGAGACTGGGAGACGGAGACAGGGAGACAGGGAGACGGAGACAGAGACAGGGAGACGGAGACAGAGACAGGGAGACTGAGACAGAGACAGGAGACGGAGACAGAGACAGAGACAGGGAGACGGAGACAGGGAGACGGAGACAGAGACAGAGACAGGGAGACTGAGACAGAGAGACAGAGACAGGGAGACGGAGACAGGGAGACGGAGACAGAGAGACAGAGACAGGGAGACGGAGACAGAGAGACAGAGACAGGGAGACGGAGACAGGGAGACGGAGACAGGGAGACGGAGACAGGGAGACGGAGACAGAGACAGAGACAGGGAGACGGAGACAGGGAGACGGAGACAGAGACAGAGACAGGGAGATGGAGACGGAGACGGAGACAGGGAGACGGAGACAGGGAGACGGAGACAGAGACAGAGACAGGGAGACGGAGAGGGAGACGGAGAGAGGGAGACGGAGACAGGGACATGTAGACAGAGAGACGGAGACAGGGAGACAGGGAGACGGAGACAGAGACAGGGAGATGGAGACAGAGACAGGGAGACGGAGACAGAGACAGGGAGACGGAGACAGAGACAGGGAGACGGAGACGGAGACAGGGAGACGGAGACGGAGACAGGGAGACGGAGACGGAGACAGGGAGACGGAGACGGAGACAGGGAGACGGAGACAGAGACAGGAAGACGGAGACAGAGACAGGGAGACGGAGACAGAGACAGGGAGACGGAGACAGAGACAGAGACAGGGAGACGGAGACAGGGAGATGGAGACGGAGACAGGGAGACAGGGAAAAGGAGACGGGGACAGGGACAGGGACAGGAAGACGGAGACGGAGACGGAGACGGAGACGGAGACGTTGACAGGGAGACGGGGACAGGGACAGGGACAGGGAGACGGAGACAGGGAGACGGGGACAGGGACAGGGACAGGGAGACGGAGACAGGGAGATGGGGACAGTGACAGGGACAGGGAGACGGAGACAGGGAGACGGAGACAGGGACAGGGACAGGAGACGGAGACGGAGACGGAGACAGGGAGACAGGACAGGGACAGGAAGACGGAGAAGGAGACGGAGACGGAGACGTGACAGGGCAGCGACAGGGACAGGGAGACGGAGACAGGGAGACGGGGACAGGGACAGGGACAGGGAGACGGAGACAGGGAGACGGGGACAGGGACAGGGACAGGGAGACGGAGACAGGGAGACGGAGACAGGGAGACAGGGAAAGGGAGACGGAGACGGAGACGGAGATGCAGACGGAGACAGGGAGAGGAAGACGGAGACAGGGACAGGAAGAGGAGACAGGGACAGGGACAGGGAGACGGAGACGGAGACGGGAGACGGAGACGGAGACGGAGACAGGGAGACGGAGACGGAGACGGAGACAGGGAGACGGAGACGGAGATGGAGACAGGAGACGGAGACAGGGACAGGGACAGGGACAGGGAGACGGAGACGGAGACGGAGACGGAGACAGGGACAGGAGACGGAGACAGGGAGACGGAGACGGAGACGGAGACGGAGACGGAGACAGGGACAGGGAGACGGAGACAGGGAGACGGAGACGGAGACAGGGACAGGGACAGGGAGACGGAGACGGAGACGGAGACGGAGACGGAGACGGAGACAGGGAAAGGAGACAGGGACAGGGACAGGGACAGGGAGACGGAGACAGGGACAGGGAGACGGAGACGGAGACGGAGACGGAGACGGAGACGGAGACAGGTAGACGGAGACGGAGACGGAGACAGGGAGACGGAGACGGAGACGGAGACGGAGACGGAGACAGGGACAGGGAGACGGAGACGGAGACGGAGACGGAGACAGGGACAGGGACAGCGAGACGGAGACAAGGACAGGGAGACGGAGACGGAGACGGAGACGGAGAGGAAGACGGAGACGGAGACAGGGACAGGGACAGGGAGACGGAGACGGAGACAGGGACAGGGAGACGGAGACGGAGACGGAGACAGGGACAGGGACAGGGAGACGGAGACAGGGAAAGGGAGACGGAGACGGAAACGGAGACGGAGACAGGGAGACGGAGACGGAGACAGGGAGACGGAGACGGAGACAGGGACAGGGAGACGGAGACGGAGACGGAAACGGAGACAGGGACAGGGACAGGGACAGGGAGACGGAGACAGAGACAGGGAGACAGAGACGGAGACAGGGACAGGGAGACGGAGACGGAGACAGGGACAGGGACAGGGAGACGGAGACAGGGACAGGGAGACGGAGACGGAGACAGGGACAGGGAGATGGAGACGGAGACAGGGACAGGGAGACGGAGACGGAGACAGGGACAGGGAGATGGAGACGGAGACAGGGACAGGGAGACGGAGACGGAGACAGGGACAGGGAGACGGAGACGGAGACAGGGACAGGGACAGGGACAGGGAGACAGAGACGGAGACGGAGACGGAGACGGAGACAGGGAAGGGGACAGGAGACGGAGACGGAGACGGAGACAGGGACAGGGACAGGGAGACGGAGACGGAGACGGAGACAGAGACGGAGACGGAGACAGGAGACAGGAGACGGAGACGGAGACGGAGACGGAGACGGAGACGGAGACAGGGACAGGGAGACGGAGACAGGGACAGGGACAGGGAGACAGGGACAGGGAGACGGAGACGGAGACGGAGACGAAGACGGAGAAAGGGACAGGAAGACGGAGACGGAGACGGAGACGGAGACGGAGACAGCGACAGGGACAGGGACAGGGACAGGGAGACGGAGACAGGGACTGGGAGACGGAGACGGAGACGGAGACGGAGACAGGGACAGGGAGACGGAGACGGAGACGGAGACAGGGAGACGGAGACGGAGACAGGGAGACGGAGACGGAGACAGGGAGAGGGAGACGGAGACGGAGACGGAGACAGAAACAGGGACAGGGAGACAGAGACAGGGACAGGGAGACGGAAACGGAGACGGAGACAGGGACAGGGAGACGGAGACGGAGACAGGGAGACGGAGACAGGGAGACGGAGACAGGGAGACGGAGATAGAGACAGGGAGACGGAGACAGAGACAGGGAGACGGAGACGGAGACAGGGAGACAGAGACGGAGACAGGGAGACGGAGACGGAGACAGGGAGACGGAGACAGAGACAGGGAGACGGAGACAGAGATAGGAAGACGGAGACAGACAGGGAGACGGAGACAGAGACAGAGACAGGGAGACGGAGACAGGGAGATGGAGACAGAGACAGAGACAGGGAGACGGAGACAGGGAGACAGGGAGACACGGAGACAGAGACAGTGAGACAGGGAGACAGAGACAGGGAGACAGGGAAACAGAGACAGGGAGACAGGGAGACAGAGACGGAGACAGAGACAAGGAGACAGGAGACAGAGACAGGGAGACGGAGACAGACACAGGGAGAATGAGACAGAGACAGGGAGACAGAGACAGGGAGACAGGGAGACAGAGACAGGAAGACAGGGAAACAGAGACAGGGAGACAGGGAGACAGAGACAGAGACAGAGACAGGGAGACAGAGACAGAGACAGGGAGACGGAGACAGAGACAGGGAGACGGAGACAGAGACAGGGAGAATGAGACAGAGACAGGGAGACAGAGAGAGAGACAGGGAGACAGAGAGAGAGACAGGGAGACGGAGACAGAGACAGGGAGACGGAGACAGAGACAGGGAGACGGAGACAGAGACAGGGAGAATGAGACAGAGACAGGGAGACAGAGAGAGAGACAGGGAGACAGAGACAGAGACAGGGAGACGGAGACAGAGACAGGGAGACGGAGACAGAGACAGGGAGACGGAGACGGAGACAGGGAGACGGAGACAGAGACAGGGAGACGGAGACGGAGACAGGGAGACGGAGACGGAGACAGAGACAGGGAGACGGAGACAGGAAGACGGAGACAGGGGGAGACAGGGAGACGGAGACAGAGACAGGGAGACGGAGACAGGAGACGGAGACAGGGGGAGACAGGGAGACGGAGACAGAGACAGGGAGACGGAGACAGGGAGACGGAGACAGGGAGACGGAGGCAGGGAGACAGGGAAAGGGAGACGGAGACGGAGACGGAGAGCAGACGGAGACAGGGACAGGAAGACAGAGACAGGGACAGGAAGAGGAGACAGGGACAGGGACAGGGAGACGGAGACGGAGAGGAGACGGAGACGGAGACGGAGACAGGGAGACGGAGACGGAGACGGAGACGGAGGACAGGGAGACGGAGACGGAGACGGAGACAGGGAGACGGAGACAGGGACAGGGACAGTGACAGGGAGACGGAGACGGAGACGGAGACGGAGACGGAGACAGGGACAGGTAGACGGAGACAGGGAGACGGAGACGGAGACGGAGACGGAGACGGAGACGGAGACAGGGAGACGGAGACAGGGAGACGGAGACGGAGACAGGGACAGGGACAGGGAGACGGAGACGGAGACGGAGACGGAGACGGAGACGGAGACAGGGAGACGGAGACAGGGACAGGGACAGGGACAGGGAGACGGAGACAGGGACAGGGAGACGGAGACGGAGACGGAGACGGAGACGGAGACGGAGACAGGGACAGGTAGACGGAGACGGAGACGGAGACAGGGAGACGGAGACGGAGACGGAGACGGGAGACGGAGACAGGACAGGGAGACGGAGACGGAGACGGAGACGGAGACAGGGACAGGGACAGCGAGACGGAGACAAGGACAGGGAGACGGAGACGGAGACGGAGACGGAGAGGAAGACGGAGACGGAGACAGGGACAGGGACAGGGAGACGGAGACGGAGACAGGGACAGGGAGACGGAGACGGAGACGGAGACAGGGACAGGGACAGGGAGACGGAGACAGGGACAGGGAGACGGAGACGGAAACGGAGACGGAGACAGGGAGACGGAGATGGAGACAGGGAGACGGAGACGGAGACAGGGACAGGGAGACGGAGACGGAGACGGAAACGGAGACAGGGACAGGGACAGGGACAGGGAGACGGAGACAGAGACAGGGAGACGGAGACGGAGACAGGGACAGGGAGACGGAGACGGAGACAGGGACAGGGACAGGGAGACGGAGACAGGGACAGGGAGACGGAGACGGAGACAGGGACAGGGAGATGGAGACGGAGACAGGGACAGGGACAGGGACAGGGAGACAGAGACGGAGACGGAGACGGAGACGGAGACAGGGAAGGGGACAGGGAGACGGAGACGGAGACGGAGACAGGGACAGGGACAGGGAGACGGAGACGGAGACGGAGACGGAGACAGAGACGGAGACGGAGACAGGGAAAGGAGACGGAGACGGAGACGGAGACGGAGACGGAGACGGAGACAGGGAGATGGAGACAGGGACAGGGACAGGGAGACTGAGACAGGGACAGGGAGATGGAGACGGAGACAGGGACAGGGAGACGGAGACGGAGACGGAAACGGAGACGGAGATGGAGACAGGGAGACGGAGACGGAGACGGAGATGGAGACGGAGACAGGGACAGGGAAACGGAGACAGGGAGACGGGGACAGGGACAGAGACAGGGAGACGAAGACGGAGACGGAGACGGAGCCAGGGACAGGGAGACGGAGACAGGGACAGGAAGACGGAGACAGGGACAGGAAGACGGAGACAGGGACAGGGAGACGGAGACAGTGAGACGGAGACGGAGACAGGGAGACGGAGACAGAGACAGGGAGACGGAGACAGAGACAGGTAGACGAAGATGGTCCACTTCGCCTAGACAATGGGGAACACGTTAACAACGAGGTCGATATGGCCGAAACATTAAATGAATATTTTGCCTCAGTTTTTACAAGTGAAGACACAAATGGTTTCATAGAGATGTCGCAAGTCACAGACAATAGCATCCTTTTAAATAATTGCGAGATTACAGAGGATATCGTAATAAAAGTACTTGATAATATTAAAGTAAACAAAACTCCTGGGCCTGACCGCATAGCGCCACGTGTATTAAAAGAAACCAAAAATCAAATATGTAAACCCCTCTCGATAATTTTTAATAAATCACTAAACTTCGGTAAAGTACCTCGAGACTGGAAACTTGCAAATGTTACCCCCATTCAAAAGAAGGGAAACAAGTCTCTTCCATGTAATTATAGACCGATCAGCCTCACCTCAGTAGTCAGTAAATTAATGGAAACCATATTGCGTAACAAACTAGTAAGCTTCTTGGAAGAGAACAGTCTCATTAAAAACTCCCAACATGGCTTCCGTAATAAACGTTCATGCCTCACTAACCTACTAGACTTCTACAACGACGTATTTAACATATTCGACGAATCCAAAGCGGTAGACGTCATTTATCTGGACTTTCAAAAAGCGTTTGACAAAGTTCCCCATAAGCACCTTCTAAGTAAATTAATTTCGCACAGCATTACTGGTAAAATTCACTCGTGGCTCGAAGACTGGCTCTACGAGAGAAAACAACGCGCGTTATTAACGGTAAAGCATCAAACTGGCGAAACGTTCTAAGTGGAGTGCCGCAAGGTTCAGTGCTCGGCCCCGTTCTTTTTGTAATCTACGTAAATGACATCGATGAAGGCCTCACCTGTAAGATATCCAAATTTGCTGACGACACGAAAATAACTGGAAGAGTTACTACTACTGCCGAAAAAGCGCTACTACAGTCCGACCTCGATCGCTTAGTAAATTGGTCAAAGAAGTGGCAGATGACGTATAACTTAAATAAGTGTAAAGTTTTGCATATTGGGAGTAACAATAATCGCACTAACTATTCAATGAACGGTACCGAACTTCTTAAAGTTAATGAAGAAAAAGACCTCAAACCAGGCAAACACTGCTCAGAAGCCGTTAAAACCGCTAACAAATTAATTGGTTTCATTGGCAGAACCTTCGAGTTTAAATCTGATAAAGTCGTCCTGACACTGTTCAATTCCCTCGTACGTCCGCATCTCGAATATTGCGTTCAGTTTTGGTCACCTTAAAATAGAAAAGACATTGTAAAGCTGGAGAGAGTCCAAAGACGAGCCACAAAAATGATTCCGCGACTGCGCAATAAGCCATACGAGGAACGACTTAAGGAGCTCAATCTGTTCAGTTTAGAGAAACGTAGATTACGGGGAGACCTAATAGAAGTTTTCAAAATGATTCGTGGTTTCGATAACGTCAATATAAGCGATTACGTAATTGTTGATCGGGAAAGAAACACAAGAAACAATGGATTCAAAATAATCGGTAAAGCCTTCAGATCGGAAGAATCTAAACACTTTTTCTTCAATAGAATAGTTAATGTATGGAACTCTCTCCCAGCACAGGTAGTCAACAGTAATACGATTGAAACTTTTAAAGCTAAACTCGATAAGTACTTGACGACAAAACCTAACCTAACTTATTACCCGCTTCGTTAATGATGGATATTTTATATTTTTTTTTATTTATTTATTTTTTTAAATAGTGATAGATAGCCTTTTTCTTTCTTTTTCACACTATACTATCAAATTTCCTGCGCAGTTTTTATTACTACTTCTGCGCAGGTGTTTCTTTAACCACATTTTTTCCTGCCGGCGTTTGCCGGAGGGAGAGGTGGGTGGGGAGGAGCCTTCCACCTTACTATCCTTTACCTCAGACTTGTAGAGTATATAGAAGTAGAGTAGCTACACAGGCAACCTTGTAAGGCCCACCAGGGCTGTTGTTGCCTGTTATTCCTTTGTATTCCTTTGTATAAGACAGAGACAGGGAGACGGAGACAGGGAGACGGAGACAGAGACAGGGAGACGGAGACAGGGAGACGGAGACAGAGATAGGGAGACGGAGACAGAGACAGGGAGACGGAGACAGGGAGACGGAGACAGAGACAGGGAGACGGAGACAGAGACAGGGAGACGGAGACAGAGACAGGGAGACGGAGACAGACACAGGGAGAATGAGACAGAGACAGGGAGACAGAGACAGGGAGACAGGGAGACAGAGACAGGAAGACAGGGAAACAGAGACAGGGAGACAGGGAGACAGAGACAGAGACAGAGACAGGGAGACAGAGACAGAGACAGGAAGATGGAGACAGAGACAGGGAGACGGAGACAGAGACAGGGAGAATGAGACAGAGACAGGGAGACAGAGAGAGAGACAGGGAGACAGAGAGAGAGACAGGGAGACGGAGACAGAGACAGGGAGACGGAGACAGGGAGACGGAGACAGGTAGACAGGGAGACGGAGACAGAGACAGGGAGAAGGAGACAGAGACAGGGAGACTGAGACAGAGACAGGGAGACGGAGAAAGGGAGACGGAGACAGGGAGACGGAGACTGGGAGACGGAGACAGGGAGACAGGGAGACGGAGACAGAGACAGGGAGACGGAGACAGAGACAGGGAGACGGAGACAGAGACAGGGAGACTGAGACAGAGACAGGTAGACGGAGACAGAGACAGAGACAGGGAGACTGAGACAGGGAGACGGAGACAAAGACAGAGACAGGGAGACTGAGACAGAGAGACAGAGACAGGGAGACGGAGACAGGGAGACGGAGACAGAGAGACAGAGACAGGGAGACGGAGACAGAGAGACAGAGACAGGGAGAGGGAGACAGAGAGACAGAGACAGGGAGACGGAGACAGGGAGACAGAGACGGAGACAGGGAGACATGGACGAGGAGACGGGGACAGGGACAGGGACAGGAAGACGGAGACGGAGACGGAGACGGAGACGGAGACGTTGACAGGGAAACGGGGACAGGGACAGGGACAGGGAGACGGAGACAGGGAGACGGGGACAGGGACAGGGACAGGGAGACGGAGACAGGGAGATGGGGACAGTGACAGGGACAGGGAGACGGAGACAGGGAGACGGAGACAGGGACAGGGACAGGAAGACGGAGACGGAGACGGAGACAGGGAGACAGTGACAGGGACAGGAAGACGGAGAAGGAGACGGAGACGGAGACGTTGACAGGGCTAGCGACAGGGACAGGGAGACGGAGACAGGGAGACGGGGACAGGGACAGGGACAGGGAGACGGAGACAGGGAGACGGGTACAGGGACAGGGACAGGGAGACGGAGACAGGGAGACGGAGACAGGGAGACAGGGAAAGGGAGACGGAGACGGAGACGGAGATGCAGACGGAGACAGGGACAGGAAGACAGAGACAGGGACAGGAAGATGGAGACAGGGACAGGGACAGGGAGACGGAGACGGAGATGGAGACGGAGACGGAGACGGAGACAGGGAGACGGAGACGGAGACGGAGACGGAGGCAGGGAGACGGAGACGGAGATGGAGACAGGGAGACGGAGACAGGGACAGGGACAGGGACAGGGAGACGGAGACGGAGACGGAGACGGAGACGGAGACAGGGACAGGTAGACGTAGACAGGGAGACGGAGACGGAGACGGAGACGGAGACGGAGACAGGGACAGGGAGACGGAGACAGGGAGACGGAGACGGAGACAGGGACAGGGACAGGGAGACGGAGACGGAGACGGAGACGGAGACGGAGACGGAGACAGGGAAACGGAGACAGGGACAGGGACAGGGACAGGGAGACGGAGACAGGGACAGGGAGACGGAGACGGAGACGGAGACGGAGATGGAGACAGGGACAGGTAGACGGAGACGGAGACGGAGACAGGGAGACGGAGACGGAGATGGAGACGGAGACGGAGACAGGGACAGGGAGACGGAGACGGAGACGGAGACGGAGACAGGGACAGGGACAGCTAGACGGAGACAAGGAATACAAAGGAATACAAAGGAATACAAAGGAATACAAAGGAATAACAGGCAACAACAGCCCTGGTGGGCCTTACAAGGTTGCCTGTGTAGCTACTCTACTTCTATATTCTCTACAAGTCTGAGGTAAAGGATAGTAAAGTGGAAGGCTCCTCCCCACCCACCTCTCCCTCCGGCAAACGCCGGCAGGAAAAAAAGTGGTTAAAGAAACACCTGCGCAGAAGTAGTAATAAAAACTGCGCAGGAAATTTGATAGTATAGTGTGAAAAAGAAAGAAAAAGGCTATCTATCACTATTTAAAATTAAATTACATAACGAAGCGGGTATTTTTAACGAAGCGGGTAATAAGTTAGGTTAGGTTTTGTCGTCAAGTACTTATCGAGTTTAGCTTTAAAAGTTTCAATCGTATTACTGTTGACTACCTGTGCTGGGAGAGAGTTCCATACATTAACTATTCTATTGAAGAAAAAGTGTTTAGATTCTTCCGATCTGAAGGCTTTACCGATTATTTTGAATCCATTGTTTCTTGTGTTTCTTTCCCGATCAACAATTACGTAATCGCTTATATTGACGTTATCGAAACCACGAATCATTTTGAAAACTTCTATTAGGTCTCCCCGTAATCTACGTTTCTCTAGACTGAACAGATTGAGCTCCTTCAGTCGTTCCTCGTATGGCTTATTGCGCAGTCGCGGAATCATTTTTGTGGCTCGTCTTTGGACTCTCTCCAGCTTTACAATGTCTTTTCTATAGTAAGGTGACCAAAACTGAACGCAATATTCGAGATGCGGACGTACGAGGGAATTGAACAGTGTCAGGACGACTTTATCAGATTTAAACTCGAAGGTTCTGCCAATGAAACCAATTAATTTGTTAGCGGTTTTAACGGCTTCTGAGCAGTGTTTGCCTGGTTTGAGGTCGCTACTAATAGTTACACCCAGGTCTTTTTCTTCATTAACTTTAAGAAGTTCGGTACCGTTCATTGAATAGTTAGTGCGATTATTGTTACTCCCAATATGCAAAACTTTACACTTATTTAAGTTATACGTCATCTGCCACTTCTTTGACCAATTTACTAAGCGATCGAGGTCGGACTGTAGTAGCGCTTTTTCGGCAGTAGTAGTAACTCTTCCAGTTATTTTCGTGTCGTCAGCAAATTTGGATATCTTACAGGTGAGGCCTTCATCGATGTCATTTACGTAGATTACAAAAAGAACGGGGCCGAGCACTGAACCTTGCGGCACTCCACTTAGAACGTTTCGCCAGTTTGATGCTTTACCGTTAATAACGACGCGTTGTTTTCTCTCGTAGAGCCAGTCTTCGAGCCACGAGTGAATTTTACCAGTAATGCCGTGCGAAATTAATTTACTTAGAAGGTGCTTATGGGGAACTTTGTCAAACGCTTTTTGAAAGTCCAGATAAATGACGTCTACCGCTTTGGATTCGTCGAATATGTTAAATACGTCGTTGTAGAAGTCTAGTAGGTTAGTGAGGCATGAACGTTTATTACGGAAGCCATGTTGGGAGTTTTTAATGAGACTGTTCTCTTCCAAGAAGCTTACTAGTTTGTTACGCAATATGGTTTCCATTAATTTACTGACTACTGAGGTGAGGCTGATCGGTCTATAATTACATGGAAGAGACTTGTTTCCCTTCTTTTGAATGGGGGTAACATTTGCAAGTTTCCAGTCTCGAGGTACTTTACCGGAGACGGAGACGGAGACGGAGACGGAGAGGAAGACGGAGACGGAGACAGGGACAGGGACAGGGAGACGGAGACGGAGACAGGGAAAGGGAGACGGAGACGGAAACGGAGATGGAGACAGGGAGACGGAGACGGAGACAGGGAGACGGAGACGGAGACAGGGACAGGGAGACGGAGACGGAGACAGGGACAGGGACAGGGAGACGGAGACAGGGACAGGGAGACGGAGACGGAGACAGGGACAGGGAGATGGAGACGGAGACAGGGACAGGGACAGGGACAGGGAGACAGAGACGGAGACGGAGACGGAGACGGAGACAGGGAAGGGGACAGGGAGACGGAGACGGAGACGGAGACAGGGACAGGGACAGGGAGACGGAGACGGAGACGGAGACAGAGACGGAGACGGAGACAGGGACATGGAGACGGAGATGGAGACGGAGACGGAGACGGAGACGGAGACAGGGACAGGGACAGGGAGATGGAGACAGGGACAGGGAATGTCAGACTGAGACAGGGACAGGGAGACGGAGACGGAGACAGGGACAGGGACAGGGACAGGGAGACAGAGACGGAGACGGAGACGGAGACGGAAACGGAGACAGGGAAGGGGACAGGGAGACGGAGACGGAGACGGAGACAGGGACAGGGACAGGGAGACGGAGACGGAGACGGAGACAGAGACGGAGACGGAGACAGGGACATGGAGACGGAGATGGAGACGGAGACGGAGACGGAGACGGAGACAGGGACAGGGACAGGGAGATGGAGACAGGGACAGGGACAGGGAGACTGAGACAGGGACAGGGAGACGGAGACGGAGACAGGGACAGGGAGATGGAGACGGAGACAGGGACAGGGACAGGGACAGGGAGACAGAGACGGAGACGGAGACGGAGACGGAGACAGGGAAGGGGACAGGGAGACGGAGACGGAGACGGAGACAGGGACAGGGACAGGGAGACGGAGACGGAGACGGAGACAGAGACGGAGACGGAGACAGGGACATGGAGACGGAGATGGAGACGGAGACGGAGACGGAGACGGAGACAGGGACAGGGACAGGGAGATGGAGACGGAGACGGAGACGGAGACGGAAATGGAGACAGGGAGACGGAGACGGAGATGGAGACGGAGACGGAGACAGGGACAGGGAAACGGAGACAGGGAGACGGGGACAGTGACAGAGACAGGGAGACGAAGACGGAGACGGAGACGGAGACAGGGACAGTGAGACGGAGACAGGGACAGGAAGACGGAGACAGGGACAGGAAGACGGAGACATGGACAGGGAGACGGAAACAGGGAGACGGAGACGGAGACAGGGAGACGGAGACAGAGACAGGGAGACGGAGACAGAGACAGGTAGACGGAGACAGAGACAGGGAGACGGAGACAGGGAGACGGAGACAGAGACAGGGAGACGGAGACAGGGAGACGGAGATAGAGACAGGGAGACGGAGACAGAGACAGGGAGACGGAGACAGGGAGACGGAGACAGAGACAGGGAGACGGAGACAGAGACAGGGAGACGGAGACAGAGACAGGGAGACGGAGACAGACACAGGGAGAATGAGACAGAGACAGGGAGACAGAGACAGGGAGACAGGGAGACAGAGACAGGAAGACAGGGAAACAGAGACAGGGAGACAGGGAGACAGAGACAGAGACAGAGACAGGGAGACAGAGACAGAGACAGGAAGATGGAGACAGAGACAGGGAGACGGAGACAGAGACAGGGAGAATGAGACAGAGACAGGGAGACAGAGAGAGAGACAGGGAGACAGAGAGAGACACAGGGAGACGGAGACAGAGACAGGGAGACGGAGACAGGGAGACGGAGACAGGGAGACAGGGAGACGGAGACAGAGACAGGGAGAAGGAGACAGAGACAGGGAGACTGAGACAGAGACAGGGAGACGGAGAAAGGGAGACGGAGACAGGGAGACGGAGACTGGGAGACGGAGACAGGGAGACAGGGAGACGGAGACAGAGACAGGGAGACGGAGACAGAGACAGGGAGACTGAGACAGAGACAGGTAGACGGAGACAGAGACAGAGACAGGGAGACTGAGACAGGGAGACGGAGACAAAGACAGAGACAGGGAGACTGAGACAGAGAGACAGAGACAGGGAGACAGAGACAGGGAGACGGAGACAGAGAGACAGAGACAGGGAGACGGAGACAGAGAGACAGAGACAGGGAGAGGGAGACAGAGAGACAGAGACAGGGAGACGGAGACAGGGAGACGGAGACAGGGAGACGGAGACAGGGAGACGGAGACAGAGACAGAGACAGGGAGACGGAGACAGGGAGACGGACACAGAGACAGAGACAGGGAGACGGAAACAGGGAGACGGAGACAGAGACAGAGACAGGGAGACGGAGATAGGGAGACGGGGACAGGGACAGGGACAGGGAGACGGAGACAGGGAGATGGGGACAGTGACAGGGACAGGGAGACGGAGACAGGGAGACGGAGACAGGGACAGGGACAGGAAGACGGAGACGGAGACGGAGACAGGGAGACAGTGACAGGGACAGGAAGACGGAGAAGGAGACGGAGACGGAGACGTTGACAGGGCTAGCGACAGGGACAGGGAGACGGAGACAGGGAGACGGGGACAGGGACAGGGACAGGGAGACGGAGACAGGGAGACGGGGACAGGGACAGGGACAGGGAGACGGAGACAGGGAGACGGAGACAGGGAGACAGGGAAAGGGAGACGGAGACGGAGACGGAGATGCAGACGGAGACAGGGACAGGAAGACGGAGACAGGGACAGGAAGATGGAGACAGGGACAGGGACAGGGAGACGGAGACGGAGATGGAGACGGAGACGGAGACGGAGACAGGGAGACGGAGACGGAGACGGAGACGGAGGCAGGGAGACGGAGACGGAGATGGAGACAGGGAGACGGAGACAGGGACAGGGACAGGGACAGGGAGACGGAGACGGAGACGGAGACGGAGACGGAGACAGGGACAGGTAGACGGAGACAGGGAGACGGAGACGGAGACGGAGACGGAGACGGAGACAGGGACAGGGACAGGGAGACGGAGACGGAGAATGAGACAGAGACAGGGAGACGGAGACAGGGAGACGGAGACGGAGACAGGGACAGGGAAAGGGAGACGGAGACGGAGACGGAGACGGAGACGGAGACGGAGACAGGGACAGGGACAGGGACAGGGAGACGGAGACAGGGACAGGGAGACGGAGACGGAGACGGAGACGGAGATGGAGACGGAGACGGAGACAGGGACAGGGAGACGGAGACGGAGACGGAGACGGAGACAGGGACAGGGATAGCGAGATTGAGACAGGGACAGGGAGACGGAGACGGAGACGGAGACGGAGAGGAAGACGGAGACGGAGACAGGGACAGGGACAGGGAGACGGAGACGGAGACAGGGACAGGGAGACGGAGACGGAGACGGAGACAGGGACAGGGACAGGGAGACGGAGACAGGGAAAGGGAGACGGAGACGGAAACGGAGATGGAGACAGGGAGACGGAGACGGAGACAGGGAGACGGAGACGGAGACAGGGACAGGGAGAAAGAGACGGAGACGGAAACGGAGACAGGGACAGGGACAGGGACAGGGAGACGGAGACAGAGACAGGGAGACAGAGACGGAGACAGGGACAGGGAGATGGAGACGGAGACAGGGACAGGGACAGGGACAGGGAGACAGAGACGGAGACGGAGACGGAGACGGAGACAGGGAAGGGGACAGGGAGACGGAGACGGAGACGGAGACAGGGACAGGGACAGGGAGACGGAGATGGAGACGGAGACAGAGACGGAGAGGGAGACAGGGACATGGAGACGGAGACGGAGACGGAGACGGAGACGGAGACGGAGACAGGGACAGGGACAGGGAGATGGAGACAGGGACAGGGACAGGGAGACTGAGACAGGGACAGGGAGACGGAGACGGAGACAGGGACAGGGAGATGGAGACTGAGACGGAGACGGAGACGGAGGTGGAGACAGGGAGACGGAGACGGAGATGGAGACGGAGACGGAGACAGGGACAGGGAAACGGAGACAGGGAGACGGGGACAGGGACAGAGACAGGGAGACGAAGACGGAGACGGAGACGGAGACAGGGACAGGGAGACGGAGACAGGGACAGGAAGACGGAGACAGGGACAGGAAGACGGAGACAGGGACAGGGAGACGGAGACAGGGAGACGGAGACGGAGACAGGGAGACGGAGACAGAGACAGGGAGACAGAGACAGAGACAGGTAGACGGAGACAGAGACAGGGAGACGGAGACAGGGAGACAGTGTCAGGACGACTTTATCAGATTTAAACTCGAAGGTTCTGCCAATGAAACCAATTAATTTGTTAGCGGTTTTAACGGCTTCTGAGCAGTGTTTGCCTGGTTTGAGGTCGCTACTAATAGTTACACCCAGGTCTTTTTCTTCATTAACTTTAAGAAGTTCGGTACCGTTCATTGAATAGTTAGTGCGATTATTGTTACTCCCAATATGCAAAACTTTACACTTATTTAAGTTATACGTCATCTGCCACTTCTTTGACCAATTTACTAAGCGATCGAGGTCGGACTGTAGTAGCGCTTTTTCGGCAGTAGTAGTAACTCTTCCAGTTATTTTCGTGTCGTCAGCAAATTTGGATATCTTACAGGTGAGGCCTTCATCGATGTCATTTACGTAGATTACAAAAAGAACGGGGCCGAGCACTGAACCTTGCGGCACTCCACTTAGAACGTTTCGCCAGTTTGATGCTTTACCGTTAATAACGACGCGTTGTTTTCTCTCGTAGAGCCAGTCTTCGAGCCACGAGTGAATTTTACCAGTAATGCCGTGCGAAATTAATTTACTTAGAAGGTGCTTATGGGGAACTTTGTCAAACGCTTTTTGAAAGTCCAGATAAATGACGTCTACCGCTTTGGATTCGTCGAATATGTTAAATACGTCGTTGTAGAAGTCTAGTAGGTTAGTGAGGCATGAACGTTTATTACGGAAGCCATGTTGGGAGTTTTTAATGAGACTGTTCTCTTCCAAGAAGCTTACTAGTTTGTTACGCAATATGGTTTCCATTAATTTACTGACTACTGAGGTGAGGCTGATCGGTCTATAATTACATGGAAGAGACTTGTTTCCCTTCTTTTGAATGGGGGTAACATTTGCAAGTTTCCAGTCTCGAGGTACTTTACCGGAGACGGAGACGGAGACGGAAACGGAGAGGAAGACGGAGACGGAGACAGGGACAGGGACAGGGAGACGGAGACGGAGACAGGGAAAGGGAGACGGAGACGGAAACGGAGATGGAGACAGGGAGACGGAGACGGAGACAGGGAGACGGAGACGGAGACAGGGACAGGGAGACGGAGACGGAGACAGGGACAGGGACAGGGAGACGGAGACAGGGACAGGGAGACGGAGACGGAGACAGGGACAGGGAGATGGAGACGGAGACAGGGACAGGGACAGGGACAGGGAGACAGAGACGGAGACGGAGACGGAGACGGAGACAGGGAAGGGGACAGGGAGACGGAGACGGAGACGGAGACAGGGACAGGGACAGGGAGACGGAGACGGAGACGGAGACAGAGACGGAGACGGAGACAGGGACATGGAGACGGAGATGGAGACGGAGACGGAGACGGAGACGGAGACAGGGACAGGGACAGGGAGATGGAGACAGGGACAGGGAGACTGAGACAGGGACAGGGAGACGGAGACGGAGACAGGGACAGGGACAGGGACAGGGAGACAGAGACGGAGACGGAGACGGAGACGGAGACGGAGACAGGGAAGGGGACAGGGAGACGGAGACGGAGACGGAGACAGGGACAGGGACAGGGAGACGGAGACGGAGACGGAGACAGAGACGGAGACGGAGACAGGGACATGGAGACGGAGATGGAGACGGAGACGGAGACGGAGACGGAGACAGGGACAGGGACAGGGAGATGGAGACAGGGACAGGGACAGGGAGACTGAGACAGGGACAGGGAGACGGAGACGGAGACAGGGACAGGGAGATGGAGACGGAGACAAGGACAGGGACAGGGACAGGGAGACAGAGACGGAGACGGAGACGGAGACGGAGACAGGGAAGGGGACAGGGAGACGGAGACGGAGACGGAGACAGGGACAGGGACAGGGAGACGGAGACGGAGACGGAGACAGAGACGGAGACGGAGACAGGGACATGGAGACGGAGATGGAGACGGAGACGGAGACGGAGACGGAGACAGGGACAGGGACAGGGAGATGGAGACGGAGACGGAGACGGAGACGGAGATGGAGACAGGGAGACGGAGACGGAGACGGAGACGGAGACGGAGACAGGGACAGGGAAACGGAGACAGGGAGACGGGGACAGGGACAGAGACAGGGAGACGAAGACGGAGACGGAGACGGAGACAGGGACAGTGAGACGGAGACAGGGACAGGAAGACGGAGACAGGGACAGGAAGACGGAGACATGGACAGGGAGACGGAAACAGGGAGACGGAGACGGAGACAGGGAGACGGAGACAGAGACAGGGAGACGGAGACAGAGACAGGTAGACGGAGACAGAGACAGGGAGACGGAGACAGGGAGACGGAGACAGAGACAGGGAGACGGAGACAGGGAGACGGAGATAGAGACAGGGAGACGGAGACAGAGACAGGGAGACGGAGACAGGGGAACGGAGACAGAGACAGGGAGACGGAGACAGAGACAGGGAGACGGAGACAGACACAGGGAGAATGAGACAGAGACAGGGAGACAGAGACAGGGAGACAGGGAGACAGAGACAGGAAGACAGGGAAACAGAGACAGGGAGACAGGGAGACAGAGACAGAGACAGAGACAGGGAGACAGAGACAGAGACAGGAAGATGTAGACAGAGACAGGGAGATGGAGACAGAGACAGGGAGAATGAGACAGAGACAGGGAGACAGAGAGAGAGACAGGGAGACAGAGAGAGACACAGGGAGACGGAGACAGAGACAGGGAGACGGAGACAGGGAGACGGAGACAGGGAGACAGGGAGACGGAGACAGAGACAGGGAGAAGGAGACAGAGACAGGGAGACTGAGACAGAGACAGGGAGACGGAGAAAGGGAGACGGAGACAGGGAGACGGAGACTGGGAGACGGAGACAGGGAGACAGGGAGACGGAGACAGAGACAGGGAGACGGAGACAGAGACAGGGAGACTGAGACAGAGACAGGTAGACGGAGACAGAGACAGAGACAGGGAGACTGAGACAGGGAGACGGAGACAAAGACAGAGACAGGGAGACTGAGACAGAGAGACAGAGACAGGGAGACAGAGACAGGGAGACGGAGACAGAGAGACAGAGACAGGGAGACGGAGACAGAGAGACAGAGACAGGGAGAGGGAGACAGAGAGACAGAGACAGGGAGACGGAGACAGGGAGACGGAGACAGGGAGACGGAGACAGGGAGACGGAGACAGAGACAGAGACAGGGAGACGGAGACAGGGAGACGGACACAGAGACAGAGACAGGGAGACGGAAACAGGGAGACGGAGACAGAGACAGAGACAGGGAGACGGAGATAGGGAGACGGGGACAGGGACAGGGACAGGGAGACGGAGACAGGGAGATGGGGACAGTGACAGGGACAGGGAGACGGAGACAGGGAGACGGAGACAGGGACAGGGACAGGAAGACGGAGACGGAGACGGAGACAGGGAGACAGTGACAGGGACAGGAAGACGGAGAAGGAGACGGAGACGGAGACGTTGACAGGGCTAGCGACAGGGACAGGGAGACGGAGACAGGGAGACGGGGACAGGGACAGGGACAGGGAGACGGAGACAGGGAGACGGGGACAGGGACAGGGACAGGGAGACGGAGACAGGGAGACGGAGACAGGGAGACAGGGAAAGGGAGACGGAGACGGAGACGGAGATGCAGACGGAGACAGGGACAGGAAGACGGAGACAGGGACAGGAAGATGGAGACAGGGACAGGGACAGGGAGACGGAGACGGAGATGGAGACGGAGACGGAGACGGAGACAGGGAGACGGAGACGGAGACGGAGACGGAGGCAGGGAGACGGAGACGGAGATGGAGACAGGGAGACGGAGACAGGGACAGGGACAGGGACAGGGAGACGGAGACGGAGACGGAGACGGAGACGGAGACAGGGACAGGTAGACAGAGACAGGGAGACGGAGACGGAGACGGAGACGGAGACGGAGACAGGGACAGGGACAGGGAGACGGAGACGGAGAATGAGACAGAGACAGGGAGACGGAGACAGGGAGACGGAGACGGAGACAGGGACAGGGAAAGGGAGACGGAGACGGAGACGGAGACGGAGACGGAGACGGAGACAGGGACAGGGACAGGGACAGGGAGACGGAGACAGGGACAGGGAGACGGAGACGGAGACGGAGACGGAGACGGAGACGGAGACGGAGACAGGGACAGGGAGACGGAGACGGAGACGGAGACGGAGACAGGGACAGGGACAGCGAGATGGAGACAGGGACAGGGAGACGGAGACGGAGACGGAGACGGAGAGGAAGACGGAGACGGAGACAGGGACAGGGACAGGGAGACGGAGACGGAGACAGGGACAGGGAGACGGAGACGGAGACGGAGACAGGGACAGGGACAGGGAGACGGAGACAGGGAAAGGGAGACGGAGACGGAAACGGAGATGGAGACAGGGAGACGGAGACGGAGACAGGGAGACGGAGACGGAGACAGGGACAGGGAGAAAGAGACGGAGACGGAAACGGAGACAGGGACAGGGACAGGGACAGGGAGACGGAGACAGAGACAGGGAGACAGAGACGGAGACAGGGACAGGGAGATGGAGACGGAGACAGGGACAGGGACAGGGACAGGGAGACAGAGACGGAGACGGAGACGGAGACGGAGACAGGGAAGGGGACAGGGAGACGGAGACGGAGACGGAGACAGGGACAGGGACAGGGAGACGGAGATGGAGACGGAGACAGAGACGGAGAGGGAGACAGGGACATGGAGACGGAGACGGAGACGGAGACGGAGACGGAGACGGAGACAGGGACAGGGACAGGGAGATGGAGACAGGGACAGGGACAGGGAGACTGAGACAGGGACAGGGAGACGGAGACGGAGACAGGGACAGGGAGATGGAGACTGAGACGGAGACGGAGACGGAGGTGGAGACAGGGAGACGGAGACGGAGACGGAGACGGAGACGGAGACAGGGACAGGGAAACGGAGACAGGGAGACGGGGACAGGGACAGAGACAGGGAGACGAAGACGGAGACGGAGACGGAGACAGGGACAGGGAGACGGAGACAGGGACAGGAAGACGGAGACAGGGACAGGAAGACGGAGACAGGGACAGGGAGACGGAGACAGGGAGACGGAGACGGAGACAGGGAGACGGAGACAGAGACAGGGAGACGGAGACAGAGACAGGTAGACGGAGACAGAGACAGGGAGACGGAGACAGGGAGACGGAGACAGAGACAGGGAGACGGAGACAGGGAGACGGAGACAGAGACAGGGAGACGGAGACAGAGACAGGGAGACGGAGACAGGGAGACGGAGACAGAGACAGGGAGACGGAGACAGAGACAGGGAGATGGAGACAGGGAGACAGAGACGTAGACAGAGACAGGGAGACGGACACAGAGACAGAGAGACGGACACAGTGACAGGGAGACGGAGACGGAGACAGGGAGACGAAGACAGGGACAGGGACAGGGAGACGGAGACGGAGACAGGGACAGGGAGACGGAGACAGGGACAGGAAGACGGAGACAGGGACAGGGAGACGGAGACAGGGAGATGGAGACAGAGACAGGGAGATGGAGACAGAGACAGGGAGACCGAGACAGAGACAGGGAGACGGAGACAGATACAGGGAAACGGAGACAGAGACAGGGAGACGGAGACGTAGACAGAGACAGGGAGACGGACACAGAGACAGGGAGACGGAGACGGAGACAGGGAGACGGAGACGGAGACAGGGAGACGGAGACAGGGAGACGGAGACAGGGAGACGGAGACAGGGAGACAGGGAGACGGAGACAGGGAGACAGGGAGACAGAGACAGGGAGACGGAGACAGAGACAGGGAGACGGAGACAGAGACAGGGAGACGGAGACAGAAACAGGGAGACGGAGACAGAGACAGGGAGACGGAGACAGAGAAAGGGAGACGGAGATGGAGACAGGGAGACGGAGATGGAGACAGGGAGACGGAGACCGGAGACAGGGAGACAGAGACGGAGACAGGGAGGACGGAGACAGGGAGACGGAGACAGGGACGGAGACAGGGAGACGGAGACGAGACAGGAGACGGAGACGGAGACAGAGAGAAGGGAGACGGAGACAGAGACAGGGAGACGGAGACGGAGACAGGGAGACAGAGACGGAGAGAAGGGAGACAGAGACGGAGACAGGGAGACGGAGACAGAGACAGGGATACGGAGACAGAGACAGGGAGACGGAGACAAAGACAGGGAGACGGAGACAGAGACAGGGAGACGGAGACACGACAGGGAGACGGAGACAGGGACAGGGACAGGGACGGGAACAGAGACGGAGACGGAGACGGAGACGGAGACAGGGAGGGACAGGGAGACGAGACGGAGACGGAGACAGGGAGACAGGAGACAGGGAGACGGAGACAGGGAGACGGAGACAGAGACGAGACGGAGACAGAGACTGGAGACGGAGACGGAGACAGGGAGACAGGGAGACGGAGACAGGGAGACGGAGACAGGGAGAGACGGAGACAGGGAGACGGAGACAGGGACAGGGAGACGGAGACGGAGACAGGAGACAGGGAGACAGGGACAGGGAGGACGGAGACGGAGACGGAGACGGGAGACGGAGACGGAGACAGGGACAGGGACAGGGAGACGGAGACGGAGACGGAGACAGGGACAGGGACAGGGAGACGGAGACGGAGACGGAGACAGAGACGGAGACGGAGACAGGGACAGGGAGACGGAGAGGAGACAGGACAGAGACGGAGACGGAGACGGGACAGGGACGGAGACGGAGACAGGGACAGGGACAGGGAGACGGAGACAGGGACAGGGAGACGGAGACGGAGACAGGAGACGGAGACGGAGACGGAGACGGACAGGGACAGGGACAGGGAGACGGAGACGGAGACGGAGACGGAGACGGAGACAGGGAAGGGACAGGGAGACGGAGACGGAGACGGAGACAGGAGACAGGGACGGAGACGGAGACGGAGACGGAGACGGAGACGGAGACGGAGACAGGGACAGGAGACGGAGAGGAGACGGAGACGGAGACGGAGACGGAGACAGGGACAGGGACAGGGAGACGGAGACGGAGACAGGGAGACGGAGACGGAGACAGGGACAGGGAGACGGAGACGGAGACGGAGACGGAGACGGGACAGGGACGGAGACGGAGACGGAGACAGGGACAGGGAGACAGGAGACGGAGACGGAGACGGAGACGGAGACAGGGACAGGGAGACGGAGACGGAGAAGACGGAGACAGGACAGAGACGGAGACAGGAGACGGAGACGGAGACAGGGAGACGGAGACAGGGACAGGGAGACGGAGACAGGGACAGGGAGACGGAGACGGAGACAGGGAGACAGGGACAGGGAGACGGAGACGGAGACGGGAGACGGAGACGGAGACAGGGAGACAGGGACAGGGAGACGGAGACAGGGAGACGGAGACAGGAGACAGGGAGACGGAGACGGAGACGGAGACGGAGACAGGAGACAGGGACAGGGACAGGGAGACGGAGACGAGACAGGAGACAGGAGACGGAGACGGAGACAGGGACAGGGAGACGGAGACGAGACGGAGACAGGGAACAGGACAGGGAGACGGAGACGGAGACGGAGACGGAGACGGAGACGGAGACAGAGGACAGGGAAGAGAGACAGAGACGGGAGATGGAGACAGAGACAGGGAGACAGGAGACGAGACAGGGAGACGGAGACGGAGACAGGGAGACAGGGAGAGAGACAGGAGACGGAGACGAGAGACAGGAGACGGAGACAGGGAGACGGAGACAGGGAGACAGGGAGACGGAGACGGAGACAGGGACAGGGAGAGGAGACGGAGACAGGGAGACGGAGACAGAGACAGGGAGACGGAGACAGGAGACGGAGACGGGAGACGGAGACAGGGAGACGGAGACAGGGAGACAGGAGACGGAGACAGAGACAGGGAGACGGAGACAGGGACAGGAGACGGAGACAGAGACAGGAAGACGGAGACAGAGACAGGAGACGGAGACAGAGACAGGGAGACGGAGACAGGGAGACAGGAGACAGGGAGACTGGACAGGGAGACGGAGACGGAGACAGGAGACAGGGAGACAGGGAGACAGAGAGACAGGAGACGGAGACGGAGACAGAGACAGGAGACAGGGAGAGGGAGACGGAGACGGAGACAGGGAGACGGAGACAGGGAGACGGAGACAGGGAGACGGAGACAGGGAGACGGAGACAGAGACAGGACAGGGAGACGGAGACAGGGAGACGGAGACAGAGACAGAGACAGGGAGACGGAACAGGGAGACGGAGACAGAGACAGAGACAGGGAGACGGAGATGGGAGACGGGGACAGGGACAGGGACAGGGAGACGGAGACAGGGAGAGGGAGACAGTGAGACAGGGACAGGGAGACGGAGACAGGGAGACGGAGACAGGGACAGGGACAGGAGACGGAGACGGAGACGGAGACAGGGAGACAGTGACAGGGACAGGAGACGGAGACAGGAGACGGAGACGGAGACGGACAGGGAGCGACAGGGACAGGGAGACGAGACAGGAGACGGGACAGGACAGGGACAGGGAGACGGAGACAGGGAGACGGGGACGGGACAGGGACAGGGAGACGGAGACAGGGAGACGGAGACAGGGAGACAGGGAAAGGGAGACGGAGACGGAGACGGAGATGCGAGACGGAGACAGGGACAGGAAGACGGAGACAGGGACAGGAGAGGAGACAGGACAGGGACAGGGAGACGGAGACGGAGAAGGAGACGGAGACGGAGACGGAGACAGCGAGACGGAGAATGAGACGGAGACGGAGGCAGGGAGACGGAGACGGAGATGGAGACAGGGAGACGGAGACAGGACAGGGACAGGGACAGGGACGGAGACGGAGACGGAGACGGAGACGGAGACAGGGACGGAGACAGAGACAGGGAGACGGAGACGGAGACGGAGACGGAGACGGAGACAGGGACAGGGACAGGGAGACGGAGACGGAGATGAGACAGAGACAGGGAGACGGAGACAGGGAGACGGAGACGGAGACAGGGACAGGGAAGGGAGACGGAGACGGAGACGGAGACGGAGACGGAGACGGAGAAGGGGACAGGGACAGGACAGGGAGACGGAGACAGGGACAGGGAGACGGAGACGGAGCGGAGACGGAGACGGAGACGGAGACGGAGACAGGGACAGGGAGACGGAGACGGAGACGGAGACGGAGACAGGAGACAGGGACAGCGGAGAGACAGGGACAGGGAGACGGAGACGGAGACGGAGACGGAGAGGAGACGGAGACGGAGACAGGGACAGGGACAGGGAGACGGAGACAGAGACAGGGAGACGGAGACGGAGACGGAGACAGGGACAGGGACAGGGAGACGGAGACAGGGAAAGGGAGACGGAGACGGAAACGGGAGGAGACAGGGAGACGGAGACGGAGACAGGGAGACGGAGACGGAGACAGGGACAGGAGACAGAGACGGAGACGGACGAGACAGGGACAGGGACAGGGACAGGGAGACGGAGACAGAGACAGGGAGACAGAGACGGAGACAGGGACAGGGAGATGGAGACGGAGACAGAGGACAGGAGACAGGGACAGGAGACAGAGACGGAGACGGAGACGGAGACGGAGACAGGGAAGGGGACAGGGAGACGGAGACGGAGACGGAGACAGGGACAGGGACAGGGAGACGGAGACGGAGACGGAGACAGAGACGGAGACGGAGACAGGGACATGGAGACGGAGACGGAGACGAGATGGAGACGGAGACGGAGACAGGACAGGACAGGGAGATGGAGACAGGGACAGGGACAGGGAGACGGAGACAGGGACAGGGAGACGGAGACGGAGACAGGGACAGGGAGATGGAGACTGAGACGGAGACGGAGACGGAGGTGAGACAGGAGACGGAGACGGAGATGGAGACGGAGACGGAGACAGGGACAGGGAACGGAGACAGGGAGACGGGGACAGGGACAGAGACAGGGAGACGAAGACGGAGACGGAGACGGAGACAGGGACAGGGAGACGGAGACAGGGACAGGAAGACGGAGACAGGGACAGGAAGACGGAGACAGGGACAGGGAGACGGAGACAGGGAGACGGAGACGGAGACAGGGAGACGGAGACAGAGACAGGGAGACGGAGACAGAGACAGGTAGACGGAGACAGGACAGGGAGACGGAGACAGGGAGACGGAGACAGAGACAGGGAGACGGAGACAGGGAGAAGGGAGACAGAGACAGGGACGGAGACAGAGACAGGAGACGGAGACAGGGAGACGGAGACAGAGACAGGGAGACGGAGACAGAGACAGTGAGATGGAGACAGGGAGACAGAGACGAGACAGAGACAGGGAGACGGAGACAGAGACAGGAGACGGACCAGTGACAGGGAGACGGAGACGGAGACAGGGAGACGAGACAGGGACAGGGACAGGGAGACGGAGACGGAGACAGGGACAGGGAGACGGAGACAGGGACAGGAGACGGAGACAGGGACAGGGAGACGGAGACAGGGAGATGGAGACAGAGACAGGGAGATGGAGACAGAGACAGGGAGACCGAGACAGAGACAGGGAGACGGAGACAGATACAGGGAAACGGAGACGGAGACAGGGAGACGGAGACGTAGACAGAGACAGGGAGACGGACACAGAGACAGGGAGACGGAGACGGAGACAGGGAGACGGAGACGGAGACAGGGAGACGGAGACAGGGAGACGGAGACAGGGAGACGGAGACAGGGAGACAGGGAGACGGGAGAGAGGAGACAGGGAGACAGAGACAGGGAGACGGAGACAGAGACAGGGAGACGGAGACAGAGACAGGGAGACGGAGACAGAAACAGGGAGACGGAGACAGAGACAGGGAGACGGAGACAGAGAAAGGGAGACGGAGATGGAGACAGGGAGACGGAGATGGAGACAGGGAGACGGAGACGGAGACAGGGAGACAGAGACGGAGACAGGGAGACGGAGACAGGGAGACGGAGACAGGGACGGAGACAGGGAGACGGAGACAGAGACAGGGAGACGGAGACAGAGAAAGGGAGACGGAGACAGAGACAGGGAGACGGAGACGGAGACAGGGAGACAGAGACGGAGAAAGGGAGACAGAGACGGAGACAGGGAGACGGAGACAGAGACAGGGATACGGAGACAGAGACAGGGAGACGGAGACAAGACAGGGAGACGGAGACAGAGACAGGGAGACGGAGACACACAGGAGACGGAGACAAAGACAGGAAGACAAGGACAGAGACAGGGAGACGGAGACAGAGACAGGGAGACGGAGACAGGGAGATGGAGACAGGGAGACGGAGACAGAGGCTGAGACAGGGAGACGGAGACAGGGAGACAGAGACGGAGACAGGGAGACGGAGACAGGGAGACGGAGACAGAGAGACGGAGACTAGACGAAGATGGAGACGGAGACGGAGAAAGGGAGACAGGGAGACGGAACAGGGAGACGGAGACAGGGAGACGGAGACAGGGAGATGGAGACAGAGACAGGGACGGAGACGGAGACGGAGACGGACACGGAGACAGGGACGTAACAGGGACAGAGAGACGGAGACGGAGACGGAGACGGAGACAGGGAGACGGTGACAGGGAGACGGAGACGGAGAAAAGGACAGGGACAGGGAGACGGAGACGGAGACAGGGAAACGGAGACAGGGACAGGACAGGGAGACGGAGACAGGGACAGGGAGACGGAGCCGGAGACGGAGACGGAGACGGAGATGGTGACAGGGACAGGGACAGGTAGACGGAGACGGAGACGGAGACAGGGAGACGGAGACGGAGACGACAGGGAGACGGAGACGGAGACGGAGACGGAGACGGAGACAGGGACAGGGACAGCGAGACGGAGACAAGGACAGGGAGACGGAGACGGAGACGGAGACGGAGAGGAAGACGGAGACGGAGACAGGGACAGGGATAGGGAGACGGAGACGGAGACGGAGACGGAGACAGGGACAAGGACAGGGAGACGGAGACAGGGACAGGGAGACGGAGATGG
The DNA here is from genome assembly GCA_029783475.1 of Metacarcinus magister. NCBI lineage: Eukaryota > Metazoa > Arthropoda > Malacostraca > Decapoda > Cancridae > Metacarcinus > Metacarcinus magister. The sequence goes on along the minus strand of JAPQNM010001337.1, from coordinate 28,258 downwards.
AAACGGAGACGGAGACAGGGAGACGGAGACGGAGACAGGGAGACGGAGACTGAGACATGGACAGGGAGACGGAGACGGAGACGGAGACGGAGACAGGGACAGGGACAGGGACAGGGAGACGGAGACAGAGACAGGAAGACAGAGACGGAGACAGGGAGAGGGAGACGGAGACGGAGACAGGGAGACGGAGACGGTGACAGGGACAGGGAGACGGAGACGGAGACAGGGACAGGGACAGGGAGACGGAGACAGGGACAGGGAGACGGAGACGGAGACAGGGACAGGGAGATGGAGACGGAGACAGGGACAGGGACAGGGACAGGGAGACGGAGACGGAGACGGAGACGGAGACGGATACAGGGACAGGGACAGGGAGACGGAGACGTAGACGGAGACAGGGACAGGGACAGGGAGATGGAGACGGAGACGGAGATGGAGACGGAGACGGAGACAGGGACAGGGACAGGGAGACGGAGACCGAGACGGAGACGGAGACGGAGACGGAGACAGGGACAGGGATAGGGAGACGGAGACTGAGACAGGGACAGGGACAGGGAGACTGAGACAGGGACAGGGAGACGGAGACGGAGACAGGGACAGGGAGACGGAGACGGAGACGGAGATGGAGACGGAGACGGAGACAGGGAGACGGAGACGGAGATGGAGACGGAGACGGAGACAGGGACAGGGAAACAGAGACAGGGAGACGGGGACAGGGACAGAGACAGGGAGACGGAGACGGAGACGGAGACGGAGACAGGGACAGGGAGACGGAGACAGGGACAGGAAGACGGAGACAGGGACAGGAAGACGGAGACAGGGACAGGGAGACAGAGACAGGGAGAAGGAGATGGAGACAGGTAGACGGAGACAGAGACAGGGAGACGGAGACAGAGACAGGGAGACGGAGACAGAGACAGGGAGACGGAGACAGGAAGACGGAGACAGAGACAGGGACAGGGACAGGGAGACGGAGACGGAGACGGAGACGGAGACAGGGACAGGGACAGGGAGACGGAGACAGGGACAGGGAGACGGAGATGGAAACGGAGACGGAGACAGGGAGACGGAGACGGAGACAGGGAGACGGAGACTGAGACATGGACAGGGAGACGGAGACGGAGACGGAGACGGAGACAGGGACAGGGACAGGGACAGGGAGACGGAGACACAGACAGGAAGACAGAGACGGAGACAGGGAGAGGGAGACGGAGACGGAGACAGGGAGACGGAGACGGAGACAGGACAGGGAGACGAAGACGGAGACAGGGACAGGGACAGGGAGACGGAGACAGGGACAGGGAGACGGAGATGGAGACAGGGACAGGGAGATGGACACGGAGACAGGGACAGGGACAGGGACAGGGAGACGGAGACGGAGACGGAGACGGAGATGGATACAGGGACAGGGACAGGGAGACGGAGACGTAGACGGAGACAGGGACAGGGACAGGGAGATGGAGACGGAGACGGAGACGGAGACGGAGACGGAGACAGGGAGACGGAGACGGAGACGGAGACGGAGACGGAGACGGAGACAGGGACAGGGATAGGGAGACGGAGACGGAGACAGGGACAGGGACAGGGAGACTGAGACAGGGACAGGGAGACGGAGACGGAGACAGGGACAGGGAGACGGAGACGGAGACGGAGATGGAGACGGAGACGGACTCAGGGAGACGGAGACGGAGATGGAGACGGAGACGGAGACAGGGACAGGGAAACGGAGACAGGGAGACGGGGACAGGGACAGAGACAGGGAGACGGAGACGGAGACGGAGACGGAGACAGGGACAGGGAGACGGAGACAGGGACAGGAAGACGGAGACAGGGACAGGAAGACGGAGACAGGGACAGGGAGACAGAGACAGGGAGACGGAGATGGAGACAGGTAGACGGAGACAGAGACAGGGAGACGGAGACAGAGACAGGGAGACGGAGACAGAGACAGGGAGACGGAGACAGGAAGACGGAGACAGAGACAAGGAGACGGAGACAGGGAGACGGAGACAGAGACAGGGAGACGGAGACAGAGACAGGGAGATGGAGACAGGGAGACAGAGACGTAGACAAAGACAGGGAGACGGACACAGAGACAGAGAGACGGACACAGAGACAGGGAGACGGAGACGGAGACAGGGAGACGGAGACAGGGATAGGGACAGGGAGACGGAGACGGAGACAGGGACAGGGAGACGGAGACAGGGACAGGAAGACGGAGACAGGGACAGGAAGACGGAGACAGGGACAGGTAGACGGAGACAGGGAGACGGAGACGGAGACAGGCAGACGGAGACAGGGACACGGAGACAGAGACAGGGAGACGGAGACAGAGACAGGGAGACGGAGACAGAGACAGGGAGACGGAGACAGAGACAGGGAAACGGAGACAGATACAGGGAGACGGAAACGTAGACAGAGACAGGGAGACGGACACAGAGACAGGGAGACGGAGACGGAGACTGGGAGACGGAGACGGAGACAGGGAGACGGAGACGGAGACAGGGAGACGGAAACAGGGAGACGGAGACAGGGAGACGGAGATAGGGAGACAGGGAGACGGAGACAGGGAGACAGGGCGACAGAGACAGGGAGACGGAGACAGAGACAGGGAGACGGAGAAAGAGACAGGGAGACGGAGACAGAGACAGGGAGACGGAGACAGAGACAGGGAGACGGTGACAGAGACAGGGAGATGGAGACAGAGACAGGGAGACGGAGATGGAGACAGGGAGACGTAGACGGAGACAGGGAGACGGAGACGGAGACAGGGAGACAGAGACGGAGAGAGGGAGACGGAGACAGGGAGATGGAGACAGGGAGACAGAGACGGAGACAGGGAGACGGAGACAGAGACAGGGAGACGGAGACAGGGACAGGGACAGGGAGACTGAGACAGGGACAGGGAGACGGAGACGGAGACAGGGACAGGGAGACGGAGACGGAGACAGGGACAGGGACAGGGAGACGGAGACAGGGACAGGGAGACGGAAACGGAGACAAGGACAGGGAGATGGAGACGGAGACAAGGACAGGGACAGGGACAGAGAGACGGAGACGGAGACGGAGACGGAGACGGAGACGGGGACAGGGAGACGGAGACGGAGACGGAGACAGGGACAGGGACAGGGAGACGGAGACGGAGACGGAGACGGAGACGGAGACGGAGACGGAGACAGTGACAGGGAGACGGAGACGGAGACGGAGACGGAGACAGGGACAGGGAGACGGAGACAGGGACAGGGACAGGGAGACTGAACCAGGGACAGGGAGACGGAGACGGAGACGGAGACGGAGATGGAGACGGAGACAGGGAGACGGAGACGGAGATGGAGACGGAGACGGAGAAGGAGACAGGGACAGGGAAACTGAGACAGGGAGACGGGGACAGGGACAGAGACAGGGAGACGAAGACGGAGACGGAGACGGAGACAGGGACAGGGAGACGGAGACAGGGACAGGAAGACGGAGACAGGGACAGGAAGACGGAAACAGGGACAGGGAGACGGAGACAGGGAGACGGAGACGGAGACAGGGAGACGGAGACGGAGACGGAGACAGGGAGACGGAGACAGGGACAGGGATAGGGACAGGAAGACGGAGACGGAGACGGAGACGGAGACAGAGACAGGTAGACGGAGACAGGGAGACGGAGACGGAGACGGAGACGGAGATGGACACTGAGACAGGGACAGGGACAGGGACAGAGAGACGGAGACGGAGACGGAGACGGAGAAAGGGAGACGGAGACAGGGAGACGGAGACGGAGACAGGGACAGGGACAGGGAGACGGAGACGGAGACAGGGAAACGGAGACAGGGACAGGGACAGAGACAGGGAGACGGAGACAGGGACAGGGAGACGGAGACGGAGACGGAGACGGAGACGGAGATGGTGACAGGGACAGGTAGACGGAGACGGAGACGGAGACAGGGAGACGGAGACGGAGACGGAGACGGAGACGGAGACAGGGACAGGGAGACGGAGACGGAGACGGAGACGGAGACAGAGACAGGGACAGCGAGACGGAGACAAGGACAGGGAGACGGAGACGGAGACGGAGACGGAGAGGAAGACGGAGACGGAGACAGGGACAGGGACAGGGAGACGGAGACGGAGACAGGGACAGGGAGACGGAGACGGAGACGGAGACGGACACAGGGACAGAGACAGGGAGACGGAGACAGGGACAGGGAGACGGAGATGGAAACGGAGACGGAGACAGGGAGACGGAGACGGAGAAAGGGAGACGGAGACTGAGACAGGGACAGGGAGACGGAGACGGAGACGGAGATGGAGACAGGGACAGGGACAGGGACAGGGAGACGGAGACAGAGACAGGGAGACAGAGACGGAGACAGGGAGAGGGAGACGGAGACGGAGACAGGGACAGGGAGACGGAGACGGAGACAGGGATGGGGACAGGGAGACGGAGACAGGGACAGGGAGACGGAGACGGAGACAGGGACAGGGAGACGGAGACGGAGACGGAGACGGAGACGGAGACAGGGACAGGAATAGGTAGACGGAGACGGAGACAGGGACAGGGACAGGAAGACTGAGACAGGGACAGGGAGACGGAGATGGAGACAGGGACAAGGAGACGGAGACGGAGACGGAGACGGAGACGGAGACGGAGACGGAGGAGATGGAGATGGAGACGGAGACGGAGACGGAGACAGGGACAGGGAAACGGAGACAGGGAGACGGGGACAGGGACAGAGACAGGGAGACGGAGACGGAGACGGAGACGGAGACAGGGACAGGGAGACGGCGACAGGGACAGGAAGACGGAGACAGGGACAGGAAGAGGGAAACAGGGACAGGGAGACAGAGACAGGGAGACGGAGACGGAGACAGGTAGACGGAGACAGAGACAGGGAAACGGAGACAGAGACAGGGAGACGGAGACAGAGACAGGGAGACGGAGACAGGAAGACGGAGACAGAGACAAGGAGACGGAGACAGGGAGACGGAGACAGAGACAGGGAGACGGAGACAGAGACAGGAAGATGGAGACAGGGAGACAAAGACAGAGACAGGGAGACGGAGACAGAGACAGGGAGATGGAGACAGGGAGACAGAGACGTAGACAAAGACAGGGAGACGGACACAGAGACAGAGAGACGGACACAAAGACAGGGAGACGGAGACGGAGACAGGGAGACGGAGACAGGGACAGGGAGATGGAGACAGGGTCAGGAAGACGGAGACAGGGACAGGAAGACGGAGACAGGGACAGGGAGACGGAGACAGGGAGACGGAGACGGAGACAGGCAGACGGAGACAGGGAGACGGAGACAGAGACAGGGAGACGGAGACAGAGACAGGGAGACGGAGACAGAGACAGGGAGACGGAGACAGAGACAGGGAAACGGAGACAGAGACAGGGAGACGGAGACGTAGACAGAGACAGGGAGACGGACACAGAGACAGGGAGACGGAGACGGAGACTGGGAGACGGAGACGGAGACAGGGAGACGGAGACGGAGACAGGGAGACGGAGACAGGGAGACGGAAACAGGGAGACGGAGACAGGGAGACAGGGAGACGGAGACAGGGAGACTGGGAGACAGAGACAAGGAGACGGAGACAGAGACAGGGAGACGGAGACAGAGACAGGGAGACGGAGACAGAGACAGGGAGACGGAGACAGAGACAGGGAGACGGTGACAGAGACAGGGAGACGGAGACAGAGACAGGGAGATGGAAATGGAGACAGGGAGACGTAGACGGAGACAGGGAGACGGAGACGGAGACAGGGAGACATAGACGGAGACAGGGAGACGGAGACAGGGAGACGGAGACAGGGAGACAGAGACGGAGACAGGGAGACGGAGACAGAGACAGGGAGACGGAGACAGAGACAGGGAGACGGAGACAGAGACAGGGAGACGGAGACGGAGACAGGGAGACGGAGACGGAGACAGGGAGACAGAGACGGAGACAGGGAGACGGAGACAGAGACAGGGATACGGACACAGAGACAGGGAGACGGAGACAGAGACAGGTAGACGGAGACAGAGACAGGGAGACGGAGACAGACAGGGAGACGGAGACAAATACAGGGAGACGGAGACAGAGACAGGGAGATGGAGACAGAGACAGGGAGATGGAGACAGGGAGACGGAGACAGGGAGACGGAGACAGGGAGACAGAGACAGAGACAGAGACAGGGAGACGGAGACAGGGAGACAGAGATGGAGACAGGGAGACGGAGACAGGGAGACGGAGACAGGGAGACGGAGACATAGACGAAGACGGAGACGGAGACGGAGACGGAGACAGGGAGACAGGGAGACGGGGACAGGGAGACGGAGACAGGGAGACGGAGACAGAGACAGGGAGAAGGATACAGGGAGACGGAGACAGAGACAGGGAGACGGAGACAGAGACAGGGAGACGGAGATAGAGACAGGGAGATGGAGACAGAGACAGGGAGATGGAGACGGAGACAGGGAGACAGAGACGGAGACAGGGAGACGGAGACGGAGACAGGGAGACGGAGACAGAGACAGGGAGACGGAGACAGAGACAGGAAGACGGACAAAGACAGGGAGACGGAGATAGAGACAGGGACAGGGACAGAGGACGAAGACGGAGATGGAGACGGAGACGGAGACAGGGAGACGGAGACAGGGACAGGGACAGGGACAGGGAGACGGAGACAGGGACAGGGAGACGGAGACGGAGATGGAGACGGAGACGGAGACAGGGACAGGGACAGGTAGATGGAGACGGAGACGGATAGAGGGAGACGGAGACGGAGACGGAGACGGAGACGAAGACAGGGACAGGGAGATTGAGACGGAGATGGAGACGGAGACAGGGAAAGGGACAGCGAGACGGAGACAAGGACAGGGAGACGGAGACGGAGACGGAGACGGAGAGGAAGACGGAGACGAAGACAGGGACAGGGACAGGGAGACGGAGACGGAGACAGGGACAGGGAGACGGAGACGGAGACGGAGACGGAGACAGGGACAGGGACAGGGACAGGGAGACGGACACACGGAAAGGGAGACGGAGACGGAAACGGAAATGGAGACAGGGAGACAGAGACGGAGACAGGGAGACGAAGACGGAGACAGGGAAAGGGAGACGGAGACGGAGACGGAGACGGAGACAGGGACAGGGACAGGGACAGGGAGATTGAGACAGGGAGACGGAGACAGGGAGACGGGGTTAGGGACAGGGACAGGGAGACGGAGACAGGGAGACGGAGACAGGGAGACAGGGAAAGGGAGACGGAGACGCAGACGGAGACAGGGACAGGAAGACGGAGACAGGGACAGGGACAGGGAGACGGAGACGGAGACAGAGACGGAGACGGAGACAGAGACAGGGAGACGGAGACGGAGACGGAGACGGAGGCAGGGAGACGGAGACGGAGACGGAGACAGGGAGACGGAGACAGGGACAGGGACAGGGACAGGAAGACGGAGACGGAGACGGAGACGGAGACGGAGACAGGGACAGGTAGACGGAGACAGGGAGACGGAGACGGAGACGGAGACGGAGACGGACACTGAGACAGGGACAGGGACAGGGACAGAGAGACAGAGACGGAGACGGAGACGGAGAAAGGGAGACGGAGACAGGGAGACAGAGACGGAGACAGGGACAGGGACAGGGAGACGGAGACGGAGACAGGGAAACGGAGACAGGGACAGGGACAGAGACAGGGAGACGGAGAGACAGGGACAGGGAGACGGAGACGGAGACGGAGACGGAGACGGAGATGGTGACAGGGACAGGTAGACGGAGACGGAGACGGAGACAGGGAGACGGAGACGGAGTCGGAGACGGAGACGGAGACAGGGACAGGGAGACGGAGACGGAGACGGAGACGGAGACAGAGACAGGGACAGCGAGACGGAGACAAGGACAGGGAGACGGAGACGGAGACGGAGACGGAGAGGAAGACGGAGACGGAGACAGGGACAGGGACAGGGAGACGGAGACGGAGACAGGGACAGGGAGACGGAGACGGAGACGGAGACGGAGACAGGGACAGGGACAGGGAGACGGAGACAGGGACAGGGAGACAGAGATGGAAACGGAGACGGAGACAGGGAGACGGAGACGGAGAAAGGGAGACGGAAACTGAGACAGGGACAGGGAGACGGAGACGGAGACGGAGATGGAGACAGGGACAGGGACAGGGACAGGGAGACGGAGACAGAGACAGGGAGACAGAGACGGAGACAGGGAGAGGGAGACGGAGACGGAGACAGGGACAGGGAGACGGAGACGGAGACAGGGACGGGGACAGGGAGACGGAGACAGGGACAGGGAGACGGAGACGGAGACAGGGACAGGGAGACGGAGATTGAGACGGAGACGGAGACGGAGACAGGGACAGGGATAGGTAGACGGAGACGGAGACAGGGACAGGGACAGGAAGACTGAGACAGGGACAGGGAGACGGAGATGGAGACAGGGACAGGGAGACGGAGACGGAGACGGAGACGGAGACGGAGACGGAGACAGGGAGACGGAGATGGAGACGGAGACGGAGACGGAGACAGAGACAGGGAAACAGAGACAGGGAGACGGGGACAGGGACAGAGACAGGGAGACGGAGACGGAGACGGAGACGGAGACAGGGACAGGGAGACGGCGACAGGGACAGGAAGACGGAGACAGGGACAGGAAGACGGAAACAGGGACAGGGAGACAGAGACAGGGAGACGGAGACGGAGACAGGTAGACGGAGACAGAGACAGGGAGACGGAGACAGAGACAGGGAGACGGAGACAGAGACAGGGAGACGGAGACAGGAAGACGGAGACAGAGACAAGGAGACGGAGACAGGGAGACGGAGACAGAGACAGGGAGACGGAGACAGAGACAGGAAGATGGAGACAGGGAGACGAAGACAGAGACAGGGAGACGGAGACAGAGAAAGGGAGATGGAGACAGGGAGACAGAGACGTAGACAAAGACAGGGAGACGGACACAGAGACAGAGAGACGGACACAAAGACAGGGAGACGGAGACGGAGACAGGGAGACGGAGACAGGGACAGGGACAGGGAGACGGAGACGGAGACAGGGACAGGGAGACGGAGACAGGGACAGGAAGACGGAGACAGGGACAGGAAGACGGAGACAGGGACAGGGAGACGGAGACAGGGAGACGGAGACGGAGACAGGCAGACGGAGACAGGGAGACGGAGACAGAGACAGGGAGACGGAGACAAAGACAGGGAGACGGAGACAGAGACAGGGAGACGGAGACAGAGACAGGGAAACGGAGACAGAGACAGGGAGACGGAGACGTAGACAGAGACAGGGAGACGGACACAGAGACAGGGAGACGGAGACGGAGACTGGGAGACGGAGACGGAGACAGGGAGACGGAGACGGAGACAGGGAGACGGAAACAGGGAGACGGAGACAGGGAGACGGAGACAGGGAGACAGGGAGACGGAGACAGGGAGACAGGGAGACAGAGACAGGGAGACGGAGACAGAGACAGGGAGACGGAGACAGAGACAGGGAGACGGAGACAGAGACAGGGAGACGGAGACAGAGACAGGGAGATGGTGACAGAGACAGGGAGACGGAGACAGAGACAGGGAGACGGAGATGGAGACAGGGAGACGTAGATGGAGACAGGGAGACGGAGACGGAGACAGGGAGACAGAGACGGAGACAGGGAGACGGAGACAGGGAGACGGAGACAGGGAGACAGAGACGGAGACAGGGAGACGGAGACAGAGACAGGGAGACGGAGACAGAGACAGGGAGACGGAGACAGAGACAGGGAGACGGAGACGGAGACAGGGAGACGGAGACGGAGACAGGGAGACAGAGACGGAGACAGGGAGACAGAGACGGAGACAGGGAGACGGAGACAGAGACAGGGATACGGAGACAGAGACAGGGAGACGGAGACAGAGACAGGTAGACGGAGACAGAGACAGGGAGACGGAGACAGACAGGGAGACGGAGACAAATACAGGGAGACGGAGACAGAGACAGGGAGATGGAGACAGAGATAGGGAGATGGAGACAAGGAGACGGAGACAGGGAGACGGAGACAGGGAGACGGAGACAGAGACAGAGACAGGGAGACGGAGACAGGGAGACAGAGACGGAGACAGGGAGACGGAGACAGGGAGACGTAGACTGGGAGACGGAGACATAGACGAAGACGAAGACGGAGACGGAGACGGAGACAGGGAGACAGGGAGACGGGGACAGGGAGACGGAGACAGGGAGACGGAGACAGAGACAGGGAGAAGGATACAGGGAGACGGAGACAGAGACAGGGAGACGGAGACAGAGACAGGGAGACGGAGATAGAGACAGGGAGACGGAGACAGAGACAGGGAGATGGAGACGGAGACAGGGAGACAGAGACGGAGACAGGGAGACGGAGACGGAGACAGGGAGACGGAGACAGAGACAGGGAGACGGAGACGAGACAGGAAGACGGAGACAGACAGGGAGACGGAGATGGAGACAGGGACAGGGACAGAGGATGGAGACGGAGATGGAGACGGAAACGGAGACAGGGAGACGGAGACAGGGACAGGGACAGGGACAGGGAGACGGAGACAGGGACAGGGAGACGAAGACGGAGACGGAGATGGAGACGGAGACAGGGACAGGGACAGGTAGATGGAGACGGAGACGGAGACGGAGACAGGGAGACGGAGACGGAGACGGAGACGGAGACGAAGACAGGGACAGGGAGATTGAGACGGAGACGGAGACGGAGACAGGGACAGGGACAGCGAGACGGAGACAAGGACAGGGAGACGGAGACGGAGACGGAGACGGAGAGGAAGACGGAGACGAAGACAGGGACAGGGACAGGGAGACGGAGACGGAGACAGAGACAGGGAGACGGAGACAGGGAGACGGAGACAGAGACAGGGAGACGGAGACAGAGACAGGGATATGGAGACAGGGAGACAGAGACAGAGACAGGGAGACGGAGACAGAGACAGGGATATGGAGACAGGGAGACAGAGACGTAGACAGAGACAGGGAGACGGACACAGAGACAGAGAGACGGACACAGAGACAGGGAGACGGAGACGGAGACAGGGAGACGGAGACAGGGACTGGGACAGGGAGATGGAGACGGAGACTGGGACAATGAGACGGAGACAGGGACAGGAAGACGGAGACAGGGACAGGAAGACGGAGACAGGGACAGGGAGACGGAGACAGGGAGACGGAGACGGAGACAGGCAGACGGAGACAGGGAGATGGAGACAGAGACAGGGAGACGGAGACAGAGACAGGGAGACGGAGACAGAGACAGGGAGACGGAGACAGAGACAGGGAATTGGAGACAGACACAGGGAGACGGAGACGTAGACAGAGACAGGGAGACGGACACAGAGACAGGGAGACGGAGACGGAGACTGGGAGACGGAGACGGAGACAGGGGACGGAGACAGGGAGACGGAGACAGGGAGACGGAGACAGGGAGACAGGGAGACGGAGACAGGGAGACAGGGAGACAGAGACAGGAAGACGGAGACAGAGACAGGGAGACGGAGACAGAGAAAGGGAGACGGTGACGGCGACAGGGAGACGGAAACGGAGACAGGGAGACGGAGACGGAGACAGGGAGACGGAGACGGAGACAGGGAGACGGAGACAGGGAGACGGAGACAGGGAGACAGAGACGGAGACAGGGAGACGGAGACAGAGACAAGGAGACGGAGACAGAGACAGGGAGACGGAGTCAGAGACAGGGAGACGGAGATGGAGACAGGGAGACGCAGACGGAGACAGGGAGACAGAGACGGAGACAGGGAGACATAGACGGAGACAGAGAGATGGAGACAGAGACAGGAAGACGGAGACAGAGACAGGGAGACGGAAACAGGGAGACGGAGACAGAGACAGAGACAGGGAGACGGAGACAGAGACAGAGACAGGGAGACGGAGACAGAGACAGAGACAGGGAGACGGAAACAGGAGATGGAGACAGAGACAGAGAGAGGGAGACGGAGACAGAGACAGAGACAGGGAGACGGAGACAGAGACAGAGACAGGGAGACGGAGACAGAGACAGAGACAGGGAGACGGAGACAGAGACAGAGACAGGGAGACGGAGACAGATACAGAGACAGGAGACGGAGACAGGGACAGAGACAGGGAGACAGAGAGAGACAGAGACAGGGAGACGGAGACAGAGACAGAGACAAGGAGACGGAAACAGGGAGACGGAGACAGAGACAGAGACAGGGAGACGGAGACAGAGACAGAGACAAGGAGACGGAAACAGGGAGACTGAGACAGAGACAGAGACATGGAGACGGAGACAGAGACAGAGACAGGGAGACGGAGACAGAGACAGAGACAAGGAGACGGAAACAGGGAGACGGAGACAGAGACAGAGAGAGGGAGACGGAGACAGAGACAGAGACAGGGAGACGGAGACAGAGACAGAGACAGGGAGACGGAGACAGAGACGGAGACAGAGACAGAGACAGGGAGACGGAGACAGAGACAGAGACAGGGAGACGGAGATAGATACAGAGACAGGGAGACGGAGACAGAGACAGAGACAGGGAGACAGAGAGAGACAGAGAGAGAGAGAGAGAGAGAGAGAGAGAGAGAGAGAGAGAGAGAGAGAGAGAGAGAGAGAGAGAGAGAGAGAGAGAGAGAGAGAGAGAGAGAGAGAGAGAGAGAGAGAGAGAGAGAGACAGGGAGACGGAGACAGGGAGACGGAGATAGAGACAGAGACAGAGACAGGGAGACGGAGACAGAGACAGAGACAGGGAGACGGAGACAGAGATAGAGACAAGGAGACGGAAACAGGGAGACGGAGACAGAGACAGAGAGAGGGAGACGGAGACAGAGACAGAGACAGGGAGATAGAGACAGAGACAGAGACAGGGAGACGGAGACAGAGACAGAGACAGGAGACAGAGACAGGGAGACGGAGACAGAGACAGAAACAGGGAGACGGAGACAGATACAGAGACAGGGAGACGGAGACAGAGACAGAGACAGGGAGACAGAGAGAGACAGAGAGAGAGAGAGAGAGAGAGAGAGAGAGAGAGAGAGAGAGAGAGAGAGAGGAGAGAGAGAGAGAGAGAGAGAGAGAGAGAGAGAGAGAGAGAGAGAGAGACAGAGAAAGAGACAGGGAGACGGAGACAGAGACAGAGACAGGGAGACGGAGACAGGGACAGGTAGACAGAAACAAGAGACAGAGATAGGGAGAATGAGACAGGGAGACGGAGATGGAGACAGAGACAGAAAGATTGAGACAAGGAGACGGAGACGGAGACAGAGACAGGGAGACAGAGACAGGGAGACGAAGACAGGGAGACGAAGACAGGGAGACGAAGACAGAGACAGAGACACAACCACGCAGCCCCACAACCACGCAGCCCCACAACCACGCAGCCCCGCAACCACGCAGCCCCACAACCACGCAGCTCCACAACTACGCAGCCCCGCAACCACGCAGTCCCGCAACCACGAAGCCCCACAACCACGCAGCCCCGCAACCACGCAGCCCCGCAACCACGCAGCCCCACAACCACGCAGCCCCGCAACCACGCAGCCCCACAACCAGGCAGCCTCACAACCACGCAGCCCCGCAACCACGCAGCCCCACAACTACGCAGCCCCACAACCACGCAGCCCCGCCACCACGCAAGCCCGCCACCACGCAGCCCCACAACCACGCAGCCCCACAACCACGCAGCCCCACAACCACGCAGCCCCGCAACCACGCAGTCCCGCAACCACGCAGCCCCACAACCAAGCAGCCCCGCAACCACGCAGTCCCGCAGCCACGCAGCCCCACAACCACGCAGCCCCGCAACCACGCAGCCCCACAACCAGGCAGCCTCACAACCAGGCAGGCCCGCAACCACGCAGCCCCACACAGAGACAGAGACAGGGAGACGGAGACAGAGACAGAGACAGGGAGACGGAGACAGAGACAGAGACAGGGAGACGGAAACAGGGAGACGGAGACAGAGACAGAGAGAGGGAGACGGAGACAGAGACAGAGACAGGGAGACGGAGACAGAGACAGAGACAGGGAGACGGAGACAGAGACAGAGACAGGGAGACGGAGACAGAGACAGAGACAGGGAGACGGAGACAGAGACAGAGACAGGGAGACGGAGACAGATACAGAGACAGGGAGACGGAGACAGAGACAGAGACAGGGAGACAGAGAGAGAGAGAGAGAGAGAGAGAGAGAGAGAGAGAGAGAGAGAGAGAGAGAGAGAGAGAGAGAGAGAGAGAGAGAGAGAGAGAGAGAGAGAGAGAGAGAGAGAGAGAGACAGACAGACAGAGACAGAGACAGGGAGACGGAGACAGGGACAGGTAGACAGAGACAAGAGACAGAGAACGGGAGAATGAGACAGGGAGACGGAGATGGAGACAGAGACAGAAAGATTGAGACAAGGAGACGGAGACGGAGACAGAGACAGGGAGACAGAGACAGGGAGACGGAGACAGGGAGACGAAGACAGGGAGACGAAGACAGGGAGACGAAGACAGGGAGACGGAGACAGAGACAGAGACAGAGACAGTAACAGGGAGATGGAGACAGGGAGACGGAGAAAGGGAGACGGAGACAGGGAGACAGGGAGACGGAGACAGAGACAGGGAGACGGACACAGAGACAGGGAGACGGAGACAGAGACAGGGAGAATGAGACAGAGACAGGGAGACGGAGATGGAGACAGAGACAGGGAGACGGAGACAGACACAGGGAGACGGAGACGGAGACAGAGACAGGGAGACGGAGACAGGGAGACGGAGACAGGGAGACGGAGACAGGGAGACGTAGACAGAGACAGGGAGACGGAGACAGGGAGACGGAGACAGGGAGACGTAGACAGAGACAGGGAGACGGAGACAGGGAGACGGAGACAGGGAGACGGAGACAGGGAGACGTAGACAGAGACAGGGAGACGGAGACAGGGAGACGGAGACCACGCAGCCCCACTACCACGCAGCCCCGCAACCACGCAGCCCCACAACCACGCAGCCCCACAACCTCGCAGCCCCACAACCACGCAGCCCCGCAACCACGCAGCCCCACAACCACGCAGCTCCACAACCACGCAGCCCCGCAACCACGCAGTCCCGCAACCACGCAGCCCCACAACCACGCAGCCCCGCAACCACGCAGCCCCGCAACCACGCAGCCCCACAACCACGCAGCCCCGCAACCACGCAGCCCCACAACCAGGCAGCCTCACAACCACGCAGGCCCGCAACCACGCAGCCCCACACAGAGACAGAGACAGGGAGACGGAGACAGAGACAGAGACAGGGAGACGGAGACAGAGACAGAGACAGGGAGACGGAAACAGGGAGACGGAACCACGCAACCACGCAGCCCCACAACCACGAATTCCCGCAACCACGCAGCCCCACAACCAGGCAGCCTCACAACTACGCAGCCCCACAACCACGCAGCCCCGCCACCACGCAAGCCCGCCACCACGCAGCCCCACCACCATGCAGTCCCGCAACCACGCAGCCCTGAAGTCCCGCATCCACGCAGCCCCGAGGTCCCGCAACCACGCAGCCCCACAAAAAACGCAGTCCCGCAACCACGCAGCCCCGATGTCCCGCAACCACGCAGCCCCGCAACCACGCAGCTCCGCAACCACGCAGCCCCACAACCACGCAGCCCCGCAACTATGCAGCCCCACAACCACGCAGCCCCACAACCACGCAACCCCCGAACTACGCAACCCCACAACCAATCAGTCCTGCAAATACACAGCCCCACAACCACGCAGCCCCACAACCACGCAGCCCCACAACCACGCAGCCCCACAACCACGCAGCCCTGCAACCACGCAGCCCCGCAGCCACGCAACCCACATGCAATCCCTCCAATGCACACACAACACAGACACATTCCCTCCATCCAGCAAACAAACCTGCTCTCACCTCTGCCAACATACTCATCCCCCCAAAACACACACACACACACACACACACACACACACACACACACACACACTCTCCCAAAACACACATACACGCTCACTCTCCTAACACACGCACTTACACTCACTCCCCAACACACCCGTTTACACTCCTCCGATACACAGACACCCAGACTCACTCCCTCAACACACACATCCACACATACTCCCCAAACACATACACCCATACTCATTTCCCGAACACACAGAGTAACACGCACTCCCTCAACACACCCACACTCACTCCCCTAACGCACACAAACACCCTCATCTCCCAAAACCTACACCCAAACTTATCCCCCGAACACATACACCAACACTCACTCTTACCTACACACAAATCAACAGTCACTCCCCCTAACGCACACTCCTTCACTCAATCCCCTAACACTCATCCTCCTCAAAACACACACATCAACACTTATTCTTTCCAACACACACATACACATACACACACGCAGACCATCACACACACACCAATTATCAATAACCCAAAACACACCTCACCTATCAATACCCCAAAAACACACACCCTTATCAATACCCAAAAACACACACCACTTATCAATACCCCAAAACACACCCCAATTATCAATACCCCAAAACACACCCCACTTATCAATACCCAAAAACAAATCCCAATTATCAATACCCCAAAACACACCCCAATTATTAATACTACAAAACACACCCCAACTATCAATACCCAGAAACACACCTCACTTATCAATAACCCAAAAACGCACCCCAATTATCAATACCCCCAAACACACCCCAATTATTAATACTACAAAAAACACCCCAATTATCAGTACCCCAAAATACACCCCACTTATCAATACCCTAAAAATACACACCTTTATCAATACCCCAAAACACACCCCACTTATCAATACCCCAAAAACACACCCAAATTTTCAATAGCCCAAAAACACAACCCAATTATCAATACCCCAAAACACATCCCAATTATCAATACCCAAAAAAACACCCAGGCACCACCATCAACACAAACACTCATTCCCCTACACACATACACACACTCACAATCGCTTCCCCAACACACATACACACACAGATACACAAATACACTCACTCCACGCAATACACACACATGCGCACACACACATACATTCCACTAATACCCAGGCACCACCAACACACAGACACCCACACACTACCAACACAAACACACACAGTCACACACCACCATTAACACACAAACACACCCACACACCATCAACACACACACACACACACACACACACACACACACACACACACACACCCACACACACACACTCGCATATATACACATACACACACATATTAAATGCATACTTATCTACTTATCCACTTATCTACTTACTTACGTACACATACATATATATCTACTTAACAACTACCTATCTAACCACCTAACCATCTAGCTATCTAACTACCTAACTACCTAACTACCTACCTACTTAACAACTACCTATCTACCTACCTACCAGCTCAGCAAGTCGTAATTGTCGAGTTATTAAAATGTTTTATCTATTTATTTCTCTATCTATGTGGCGTATAGAAAGAGAGATAGATAGATACGCACGGGTATGTCTGTAACAGGAAATTTCCGCTCGGCGCCTCACCTCGGCTTGTCACAGCCCGGACAAGTTCCCGGTCCATCTTGACGGCCTGCTCAGTTCCGCTGCTCCTGCTGCTTCTGTCTCTGTCGCCTTCTCTTCCTGGCCTTGCTTTCCTTGGCCGAGACCTCCTCTGCTCCTGTAGTTTTGTATGTGAAAGTATAGGTTGGAGAGGAAGAGAAGGAAAACTTGCGGGAAGAAGAAGAAGAAGAAGAAGAAGAAGAAGAAGAAGAAGAAGAAGAAGAAGAAGAAGAAGAAGAAGAAGAAGAAGAAGAAGAAGAAGAAGAAGAAGAAGAAGAAGAAGAAGAAGAAGAAGAAGAAGAAGAAGAGGAGGAGGAGGAGGAGGAGGAGGAGGAGGAGGAGTAGTGTGAAGAGGAAGAGTGTGAGGAGGAGGAGGAGGAGGAGGGCTTGGCCTTGTCCTTCCGAGCCTGCCGGGACTGGCGTTGGTGCCTCCCGTGCTTGGCGTCGTACCTCGCCCGCTTTTCGGGGTCCGACAGAGTGTCCACAGCTCGTTGGAGCAGCTGGAACCTTACAGTGGCCGCCTTGACGTCATCGGGGTTCTTGTCCGGGTGTGTGACAAGGGCGAGACGGCGGAACTGTTTCCGTATTACTTCCGGGGTGGCGTCGGCCGCCACTCCCAGGACGTCATAAAAGTTCCGGTTTGAATTCGTTTCATCGTTATTTGTATCCATTGTGCTCTAAGATGAATCCAAAAATTCAATGAACTAGTTCCCATACTTAAACAAGACAGGTTGAAAAACCAAGTCGCCCAGAATATGGAAGGAGTTTCAACCAGTAGTAAATCTGTAGGTCCAACCTGTGTGTGGGTCCAACCTGTTGGTGCAAAAGTGTGTGTGTTTAACTCCAACCACTGCTGTCTTTTGCCTCTTCTCAAGTACAATATGTAGTGAAGATATCCTACCTCCACCCTCCGTCCATAACATCTCAACTACAATATGTAGTGAAGATATCCTACCTCCATCCTCCTCTGTTTGTGTGTAAATATGTAAGTTTAGTCCCTATGCGTCTATAACATAAGAACTAAAATATACAGTAAATAATCACAAGTCACCTTCTTGGTCTTGATGCCCTTTTTCCATATTCTTATGTAACCTTCACAGGATTTTCAATCTTATATACGGTAACTGTAAGGTCGTTAAGCCTCACGTTTGTGAACCATTTTATGCCTTTCACTTTTTTAATAGAAATTTGTTTAACTTGAACTCATTGCTACGAGAGAGAGAGAGAGAGAGAGAGAGAGAGAGAGAGAGAGAGAGAGAGAGAGAGAGAGAGAGAGAGAGAGAGAGAGAGAGAGAGAGAGAGAGAGAGAGAGAGAGAGAGAGAGAGAGAGAGAGAGAGAGCGAGAGAGAGAGAGAGAGAGAGAGAGAGAGCGCAGAATCAAGAGATCAAGCATTGCTTTCATATATATACACAATACTCACTCCCCCCCTTGCCCATCTACACCCTCTCCCTCCACGCATACAAACACGCACACACACACACACACACACAGACACACACACACACACACACACACACACACACACACACACACACACACACACACACACACACACACACACACATATATATATATATATATATATATATATATATATATATATATATATATATAAACAGTCATGCAAACAAATAATAAATGGCAAAAGTGACTGATGTAGGAATGTACACAGATAGATATAAATAGGTCTGCCAAATGACCTCGATGTTGCGGCACCATGATCTATTGTCACCAATCAATCAATCAACCCGGGCCATGAAGTGTTAAAATTCCTACAGGAAAGTGGTTTTCTCCACCTCCTGTAGATTTATTTTTCTTTTTATGTAGCTTTTATGTAGCTTTTTAATTTTTAGTGTTTTTAGTACGGTGCCAAATGACCTCGATGTTGCGACACCATGATCTATTGTCACCAATCAATCAATCAATCAATCTCTCTCTCTCTCTCTCTCTCTCTCTCTCTCTCTCTCTCTCTCTCTCTCTCTCTCTCTCTCTCTCTCTCTCTCTCTCTCTCTCTCTCTCTCGTGCCCCGTTTTTGTTGGCAGTAAGTGCCCCCCCCCCACACACACCTCATCGTAATGGGGGACACACACCACACTTGGTGAGTCACGCCGTGCACCACACACCCTCACCTCACGCCGCCCTAACCACAACACAGTCCTGCACCCACGAGGGTCAACACATTGTTGTTGTGTGTTGTGTGTTGTGCCGCGGCGTCTCATCACTCCTACACCACAGTCACCACACCGTCATGCACCGCAGACAACAGCCGCGGGCACCACGCTTGCTAAAAAAAAATATTGTTTTTCCTTAAAACTCAACCCGCCCGTGTTATATAATAAGAATGGGTAAATATGAATGAAACTCCGATAAAGCACATACTCTTTTTTTTACAAATCTTCACTTCTATGACAGCACAGTAGAATACAGCTTTATTTTTTATTTTATGATTTTTATACATTTCAGAAAAATGTACTGTGCATACAGTACCGTGCTACTGTTTCTCTTGTAATACTATTTGTATTATATTTCAAAACGTGCACGACAAAGATGATGAAATCTCGGGTTAAAATATTCATGTTGATGCTAGTTAAAACATAGCTTATGATAATAATGCTGCACATTATTCAGATATATTCAGAATGTAATGATTAAATTGTTGTTTCTTTTAAGTATAGTAAAGGATATGCAACACTGTACTGTATTTTATAGTATACTGTATATTATACAGTTTTATGAAAGGTTTATGTAAGCATATCGTAAAATGCATGTTTAGACATGTGCATAAGATGAAATCGATGCTACTTAACCTGAAGAAACTTTGTGTTTTAACATTCATAAACAAACAAGTACAAATACATACTACATTCAGGAAGCACAGCTAGACAGTGTACCTTGGACGGTGGTGAGTGGAGGGTGAGTGAGTCCTGTCCAGTGCATCCTGGCGACTCAAGGCTGATGGAAGGATGTGAAATGAAAGGGTTTGATGAAATTAATCACGAAGGGAAATGGATTACCACCACTGTAAGGATATACAATGCTACGAAACATGGACAATGATAATATATTACAATACATATACTCTACAAATAATGTCTTTTTTTAACAACAAAGTCACTTGCAAGGAAATACAACACAAAATTGACTGTGCAACAAATGGTGTTCAATGGCTTAAGTTTTTCTGTTTTTATTATTTAAATTATTTGTTTAATTTGAAGATTTAATCAGTAGGTGGAAAACATTTTCATCAAAATAGAAATAACTTCATTATCAAAAAGTCTGTTTGTTTTTTACCCGCCATTATATTTCCCTTTTTTATTAGTATTTAGAAACACTTCCCCGTTGGTGTAAGTGGGCAGCAGCAGGCCAGGGAGCCACCCACCCACGCCCACACAGGCTGGAGTGTCCTGGCGTGGGTGTAGGACAGTGTTCAAGGCGCCACACTGTTCCCACACACCGTCCCACTCCTGCAGTGTTACGACGTGCGTCACGACACTATAAACTCAGCCAACAATTAACTTTTAAGCTTCACAAGGAGTGTTAGGGAGCCATGAACAAGCGTCGCCGCCTTGGTAACGAGGCAATGACTGGCTGCCTCGTTAACTAGGGCAGCCAGAAGGGCCTGCTGCTCGTTCTGCTTGTGGTTGGCGCGGTCTGTGTAGGCGGCACCACAGCGGCCCGCAGCGGCAGCCAGGGTGATGGATGAGTGCTGCTTTGAGGCTCATCGGTCCAGCGGGGACGCGCGGCTAATGGCATGTCAAGGCTCACTGTCTCTCAGGCTTCCACAACACCAGTCACGACCAGCATCGAGCAGACACTACCTCCCGGCTTCCCTCCACTCCATCTTACTGCCTGCCTACTCCTCTTCCTCCTCCTCCTCCTCTTCCTCTTCCTCCTCCTCCTCCTCCTCCTCCTCCTCCTCCTCCTCCTCCTCCTCCTCTTCCTCCGCCTCCTGTTCTTCCTCCTCCCGTACTTACCTGCTTCTCACTGCTGTCACCTGTGTAAGTCGGTCGGCAGGGCTGCCATGACTGGATAACTTGAACTGTTGTAGTAATACTCATCTTCAACTTGGATCACTTATATGTATGTCTGTGTGTGTGTGTGTGTGTGTGTGTGTATGTTTGTTTTCATATATGTATGTACGCGTATGTATGTGTGTCTGCCTGTTGTATATGTATCAATCAAACCATCACTATCTATACATTTATCTAACAATGCATGTATATGTTTCTGTCTATTATCTATCTGTCTATGGAGCTAGATATCTATCGACATGTGTACCTGTCCGTCCTTGCACTTTTGTGTGTACTAACACCTGCGTACAGTACCTTCGCCTCGACACACGTCCGCAGCGAGACAATGAACCAACACTCAAGAAACACTCACTCCCTCCGTCACTACAACACCACCACTACGCACCACATACAACACCATCACTCCGCGCCACAACATCATCACTCCACCACTCCGCGCCACATATCTCATCCTTCACAAACAATTAAAACCTCTCGCTGCGCCCCGCCTGTCAATTTGTAAAGGTGTCAGGCCGCTACTCGCCTTCCTGCACCGCACACACACACACACACACGCACATACACACACACACACACACACACACACACACACACACACACACACACACACACACACACACACACACACACACACTCCGCCGCAGCCTCCACCGCCCCTCATCTCCAGCATCAATAACACACCACAAGGCCAGTCAGTGTATGTGCAGTGATTGGGGAGAGGAGGAAGAAAGAAGACCATTTATATTGCTCCTTCTTTTCCTGTTTATTCATAGTCTCATAATGGTTACGTCTTAAGCTAAAACTAAAACTTGTAGGTTATAAATCTTTATCTTTTTGATTTTTTTTCCAAACTATGAATTCCTGTCACAAAGCTCCACTGGGAAGGCTCTCCATGGTCTGTTTTGTTCATCATTAGGTTAGGTTAGGTTAGGCTAGGTTAGGTAAGGCAGCGGTAGGTTAGGTTAGATTAGGTTTGGTTAGGTCTGGTTAGGTTAGGTTAGGTTAGGCAGCGGTAGGTTAGGTTAGGTTAGGTTAGGCAGCGGTAGAGTCTCCAGTCAGTGTTGTTTTAGGAGTTTTGGCATCATCAGTTTGGGTTCTTCCACAGTAGATGTGATTCAGCCTCGCCAGTTGTCTGTGTTGGTCGGTGGTGGAGGACTTGGTGACACAGCAAGCTAAGTGTTACAGCGTGGGATGTGCTGTGGTGCTGTGGCAGGAGAGTGTGTCATGGTTTTAGAGGTCCAGGAGACAGAGGAGAGCACCGAGGCCACGCGCTAAAGGTGTTATGTGTTGTCTGTGTGTCACTGTTTGTGGTTTTGTTGTTGTTGTTTTGATTGTTTCTGGAATTTAAAATACGTGTTCCTATATTCCTTCCCTTATTATTTATTGTATTCTTTTCCCTTATTACTTCCCTTATTACTTCCCTTATCCCTTCACTCTCAGAAACATAACGATGGAAAATAAAGAAATTAACTTCAAAAAAACATAAGTGAATCGCAGTCTTTCTCATTTTGTGGGGATGAAAACTTTCGGAAAGAGGATTAATTCTAAGCCAAATGCAACACAATAAGCCGAAGAGAGAGAGAGAGAGAGAGAGAGAGAGAGAGAGAGAGAGAGAGAGAGAGAGAGAGAGAGAG
>JAPQNM010001336.1:0-25000 GCA_029783475.1 Metacarcinus magister | reverse complement strand
TCGAAAGCTATTAGAGATATTGGAAATATCATTGCAGCATCTGATAGACCTGATTAAACTGTACAACTGTCATTATGAATATTTGTTCTATGACTAATAATTACGCAGTAAAATGAAACCTAATATTTATATAAAAACATGACTTTCCTCCTCATTTTCTCGAAAGCTATTAGAGATATTGGAAATATCATTGCAGCATCTGATAGACCTAATTAAACTGTACAACTGTCATTATGAATATTTGTTCTATGACTAATAATTACGCAGTAAAATGAAACTTAATTTTTTATAAAAACATGACATTCCTCCTCATTTTCTCGAAAGCTATTAGAGATATTGGAAATATTATTGCAGCATCTGATAGACCTAATTAAAATCTACTACTGTCATTATGAATATTTTCACTAGTACTAATAAATACTGAATTTTACTTTTTTTCCAATTACTTTCTTCCTCGTTTTCTCGAAAGCTATTAGAGATATTGGAAATATCATTGCATCATCTGATATACCTAATTCAACTGTACAACTGATATTATGAATATTTGTTCCATGACTAATAATTACTCGGTAAAATAAAACCGTATTTTTATATAAAAACATGACTTTCCTCCTCATTTTCTCGAAAGCTATTAGAGATATTGGAAATATGATTGCAGCATCTGATAGACCTAATTAAACTGTACAACTGATATTATGAATATTTGTTCTATGACTAATAATTACGCAGTAAAATGAAACTTAATATTTATATAAGAACATGACTTTCCTCCTCATTTTCTCGAAAGCTATTAGAGATACTGGAAATATTATTGCAGCATCTGATAGACCTAATTAAACTGTACAACTGATATTATGAATATTTGTTCTATGACTAATAATTACGCAGTAAAATGAAACTTAATATTTATATATAAACATGACTTTCCTCGTCATTTTCTCGAAAGCTATTAGAGATATTGGAAATATTATTGCAGCATCTGATAGACCTAATTAAAATCTACTACTGTCATTATGAATATTTTCACAAGTACTAATAAATACTGAATTTTACTTTTTTTTAAATTACTTTCTTCCTCGTTTTCTCGAAAGCTATTAGAGATATTGGAAATATCATTGCATCATCTGATATACCTAATTCAACTGTACAACTGATATGAATATTTGTTCTATGACTAATAATTACGCAGTAAAATAAAACCGTATTTTTATATAAAAACATGACTTTCCTCGTCATTTTCTTGAAAGCTATTAGAGATATTGGAAATATAATTGCAGCATCTGATAGACCTAATTAAACTGTACAACTGTCATTATGAATATTTGTTCTATGACTAATAATTACGCAGTAAAATGAAACTTAATATTTATATATAAACATGACTTTCCACCTCATTTTCCCGAAAGCTATTAGAGATATTGGAAATATCATTGCAGCATCTGATAGACCTAATTAAACTGTACAACTGATATTATGAATATTTGTTCTATGACTAATAATTACGCAGTAAAATGAAACTTAATATTTATATAAAAACATGACTTTCCTCCTCATTTTTTCGAAAGCTATTAGAGATATTGGAAATATCATTGCAGCATCTGATAGACCTAATTAAACTGTACAACTGTCATTATGAATATTTGTTCTATGACTAATAATTACGCAGTAAAATGAAACTTAATATTTATATAAAAACATGACTTTCCTCCTCATTTTCTCGAAAGCTATTAGAGATATTGGAAATATTATTGCAGCATCTGATAGACCTAATTAAACTGTACAACTGATATTATGAATATTTGTTCTATGACTAATAATTACGCAGTAAAATGAAACTTAATATTTATATAAAAACATGACTTTCCTCCTCATTTTCTCGAAAGCTATTAGAGATATTGGAAATATCATTGCAGCATCTGATAGACCTGATTAAACTGTACAACTGTCATTATGAATATTTGCTCTATGACTAATAATTACGCAGTAAAATGAAACTTAATATTTATATAAAAACATGACTTTCCTCGTCATTTTCTTGAAAGCTATTAGAGATATTGGAAATATCATTGCAGCATCTGATAGACCTAATTAAACTGTACAACTGTCATTATGAATATTTGTTCTATGACTAATAATTACGCAGTAAAATGAAACTTAATATTTATATAAAAACATGACTTTCCTCCTCATTTTCTCGAAAGCTATTAGAGATATTGGAAATATCATTGCAGCATCTGATAGACCTAATTAAACTGTACAACTGATATTATGAATATTTGTTCTATGACTAATAATTACGCAGTAAAATGAAACTTAATATTTATATAAAAACATGACTTTCCTCCTCATTTTCTCGAAAGCTATTAGAGATATTGGAAATATCATTGCAGCATCTGATAGACCTAATTAAACTGTACAACTGTCATTATGAATATTTGTTCTATGACTAATAATTACGCAGTAAAATGAAACTTAATATTTATATAAAAACATGACTTTCCTCCTCATTTTCTCGAAAGCTATTAGAGATATTGGAAATATCATTGCAGCATCTGATAGACCTAATTAAACTGTACAACTGATATTATGAATATTTGTTCTATGACTAATAATTACGCAGTAAAATGAAACTTAATATTTATATAAAAACATGACTTTCCTCGTCATTTTCTCGAAAGCTATTAGAGATATTGGAAATATCATTGCAGCATCTGATAGACCTAATTAAACTGTACAACTGTCATTATGAATATTTGTTCTATGACTAATAATTACGCAGTAAAATGAAACTTAATATTTATATAAAAACATGACTTTCCTCCTCATTTTCTCGAAAGCTATTAGAGATATTGGAAATATCATTGCAGCATCTGATAGACCTAATTAAACTGTACAACTGATATTATGAATATTTGTTTCTATGACTAATAATTACGCAGTAAAATGAAACTTATATTTATATAAAAACATGACTTTCCTCCTCATTTTCTCGAAAGCTATTAGAGATATTGGAAATATCATTGCAGCATCTGATACACCTAATTAAACTGTACAACTGTAATTATGAATATTTGTTTCTATGACTAATAATTACGCAGTAAAATGAAACTTAATATTTATATAAAAACATACTTTCCTCCTCATTTTCCCGAAAGCTATTAGAGATATTGGAAATATCATTGCAGCATCTGATAGACCTAATTAAACTGTACAACTGTCATTATGAATATTTGTTCTATGACTAATAATTACGCAGTAAAATGAAACTTAATATTTATATAAAAACATGACTTTCCTCCTCATTTTCTCGAAAGCTATTAGAGATATTGGAAATATCATTGCAGCATCTGATAGACCTAATTAAACTGTACAACTGATATTATGAATATTTGTTCTATGACTAATAATTACGCAGTAAAATGAAACTTAATATTTATATAAAAACATGACTTTCCTCGTCATTTTCTCGAAAGCTATTAGAGATATTGGAAATATCATTGCAGCATCTGATAGACCTAATTAAACTGTACAACTGTCATTATGAATATTTGTTCTATGACTAATAATTACGCAGTAAAATGAAACTTAATTTTTATATAAAAACATGACATTCCTCCTCATTTTCTCGAAAGCTATTAGAGATATTGGAAATATTATTGCAGCATCTGATAGACCTAATTAAAATCTACTACTGTCATTATGAATATTTTCACTAGTACTAATAAATACTGAATTTTACTTTTTTTCAATTACTTTCTTCCTCATTTTCTCGAAAGCTATTAGAGATATTGGAAATATCATTGCATCATCTGATATACCTAATTCAACTGTACAACTGATATTATGAATATTTGTTCCATGACTAATAATTACTCGGTAAAATAAAACCGTATTTTTATATAAAAACATGACTTTCCTCCTCATTTTCTCGAAAGCTATTAGAGATATTGGAAATATAATTGCAGCATCTGATAGACCTAATTAAACTGTACAACTGATATTATGAATATTTGTTCTATGACTAATAATTACGCAGTAAAATGAAACTTAATATTTATATAAAAACATGACTTTCCTCCTCATTTTCTCGAAAGCTATTAGAGATATTGGAAATATTATTGCAGCATCTGATAGACCTAATTAAACTGTACAACTGATATTATGAATATTTGTTCTATGACTAATAATTACGCAGTAAAATGAAACTTAATATTTATATAAAAACATGACTTTCCTCCTCATTTTCTCGAAAGCTATTAGAGATATTGGAAATATCATTGCAGCATCTGATAGACCTAATTAAACTGTACAACTGTCATTATGAATATTTGTTCTATGACTAATAATTACGCAGTAAAATGAAACTTAATATTTATATAAAAACATGACTTTCCTCCTCATTTTCTCGAAAGCTATTAGAGATATTGGAAATATCATTGCAGCATCTGATAGACCTAATTAAACTGTACAACTGATATTATGAATATTTGTTCTATGACTAATAATTACGCAGTAAAATGAAACTTAATATTTATATAAAAACATGACTTTCCTCGTCATTTTCTCGAAAGCTATTAGAGATATTGGAAATATCATTGCAGCATCTGATAGACCTAATTAAAC
This sequence comes from Metacarcinus magister, assembly GCA_029783475.1. Lineage (NCBI taxonomy): Eukaryota > Metazoa > Arthropoda > Malacostraca > Decapoda > Cancridae > Metacarcinus > Metacarcinus magister. The sequence continues at coordinate 20,377 of JAPQNM010001336.1, read as the reverse complement.
TGTACAACTGTCATTATGAATATTTGTTCTATGACTAATAATTACGCAGTAAAATGAAACTTAATTTTTATATAAAAACATGACATTCCTCCTCATTTTCTCGAAAGCTATTAGAGATATTGGAAATATTATTGCAGCATCTGATAGACCTAATTAAAATCTACTACTGTCATTATGAATATTTTCACTAGTACTAATAAATACTGAATTTTACTTTTTTTCCAATTACTTTCTTCCTCGTTTTCTCGAAAGCTATTAGAGATATTGGAAATATCATTGCATCATCTGATATACCTAATTCAACTGTACAACTGATATTATGAATATTTGTTCCATGACTAATAATTACTCGGTAAAATAAAACCGTATTTTTATATAAAAACATGACTTTCCTCCTCATTTTCTCGAAAGCTATTAGAGATATTGGAAATATAATTGCAGCATCTGATAGACCTAATTAAACTGTACAACTGATATTATGAATATTTGTTCTATGACTAATAATTACGCAGTAAAATGAAACTTAATATTTATATAAAAACATGACTTTCCTCCTCATTTTCTCGAAAGCTATTAGAGATATTGGAAATATTATTGCAGCATCTGATAGACCTAATTAAACTGTACAACTGATATTATGAATATTTGTTCTATGACTAATAATTACGCAGTAAAATGAAACTTAATATTTATATAAAAACATGACTTTCCTCGTCATTTTCTCGAAAGCTATTAGAGATATTGGAAATATCATTGCAGCATCTGATAGACCTAATTAAACTGTACAACTGTCATTATGAATATTTGTTCTATGACTAATAATTACGCAGTAAAATGAAACTTAATTTTTATATAAAAACATGACATTCCTCCTCATTTTCTCGAAAGCTATTAGAGATATTGGAAATATTATTGCAGCATCTGATAGACCTAATTAAAATCTACTACTGTCATTATGAATATTTTCACTAGTACTAATAAATACTAAATTTTACTTTTTTTCCAATTACTTTCTTCCTCATTTTCTCGAAAGCTATTAGAGATATTGGAAATATCATTGCATCATCTGATATACCTAATTCAACTGTACAACTGATATTATGAATATTTGTTCCATGACTAATAATTACTCGTAAAATAAAACCGTATTTTTATATAAAAACATGACTTTCCTCCTCATTTTCTCGAAAGCTATTAGAGATATTGGAAATATAATTGCAGCATCTGATAGACCTAATTAAACTGTACAACTGATATTATGAATATTTGTTCTATGACTAATAATTACGCAGTAAAATGAAATTTAATATTTATATAAAAACATGACTTTCCTCCTCATTTTCTCGAAAGCTATTAGAGATATTGGAAATATTATTGCAGCATCTGATAGACCTAATTAAACTGTACAACTGATATTATGAATATTTGTTCTATGACTAATAATTACGCAGTAAAATGAAACTTAATATTTATATAAAAACATGACTTTTCCTCCTCATTTTCTCGAAAGCTATTAGAGATATTGGAAATATCATTGCAGCATCTGATAGACCTGATTAAACTGTACAACTGTCATTATGAATATTTGTTCTATGACTAATAATTACGCAGTAAAATGAAACCTAATATTTATATAAAAACATGACTTTCCTCCTCATTTTCTCGAAAGCTATTAGAGATATTGGAAATATCATTGCAGCATCTGATAGACCTAATTAAACTGTACAACTGTCATTATGAATATTTGTTCTATGACTAATAATTACGCAGTAAAATGAAACTTAATATTTTTTATAAAAACATGACATTCCTCCTCATTTTCTCGAAAGCTATTAGAGATATTGGAAATATTATTGCAGCATCTGATAGACCTAATTAAAATCTACTACTGTCATTATGAATATTTTCACTAGTACTAATAAATACTGAATTTTACTTTTTTTCCAATTACTTTCTTCCTCGTTTTCTCGAAAGCTATTAGAGATATTGGAAATATCATTGCATCATCTGATATACCTAGTTCAACTGTAAAACTGATATTATGAATATTTGTTCCATGACTAATAATTACTCGGTAAAATAAAACCGTATTTTTATATAAAAACATGACTTTCCTCCTCATTTTCTCGAAAGCTATTAGAGATATTGGAAATATGATTGCAGCATCTGATAGACCTAATTAAACTGTACAACTGATATTATGAATATTTGTTCTATGACTAATAATTACGCAGTAAAATGAAACTTAATATTTATATAAGAACATGACTTTCCTCCTCATTTTCTCGAAAGCTATTAGAGATACTGGAAATATTATTGCAGCATCTGATAGAACTAATTAAACTGTACAACTGATATTATGAATATTTGTTCTATGACTAATAATTACGCAGTAAAATGAAACTTAATATTTATATATAAACATGACTTTCCTCGTCATTTTCTCGAAAGCTATTAGAGATATTGGAAATATTATTGCAGCATCTGATAGACCTAATTAAAATCTACTACTGTCATTATGAATATTTTCACAAGTACTAATAAATACTGAATTTTACTTTTTTTTAAATTACTTTCTTCCTCGTTTTCTCGAAAGCTATTAGAGATATTGGAAATATCATTGCATCATCTGATATACCTAATTCAACTGTACAACTGATATGAATATTTGTTCTATGACTAATAATTACGCAGTAAAATAAAACCGTATTTTTATATAAAAACATGACTTTCCTCGTCATTTTCTTGAAAGCTATTAGAGATATTGGAAATATAATTGCAGCATCTGATAGACCTAATTAAACTGTACAACTGTCATTATGAATATTTGTTCTATGACTAATAATTACGCAGTAAAATGAAACTTAATATTTATATATAAACATGACTTTCCACCTCATTTTCCCGAAAGCTATTAGAGATATTGGAAATATCATTGCAGCATCTGATAGACCTAATTAAACTGTACAACTGATATTATGAATATTTGTTCTATGACTAATAATTACGCAGTAAAATGAAACTTAATATTTATATAAAAACATGACTTTCCTCCTCATTTTTTCGAAAGCTATTAGAGATATTGGAAATATCATTGCAGCATCTGATAGACCTAATTAAACTGTACAACTGTCATTATGAATATTTGTTCTATGACTAATAATTACGCAGTAAAATGAAACTTAATATTTATATAAAAACATGACTTTCCTCCTCATTTTCTCGAAAGCTATTAGAGATATTGGAAATATTATTGCAGCATCTGATAGACCTAATTAAACTGTACAACTGATATTATGAATATTTGTTCTCTGACTAATAATTACGCAGTAAAATGAAACTTAATATTTATATAAAAACATGACTTTCCTCCTCATTTTCTCGAAAGCTATTAGAGATATTGGAAATATCATTGCAACATCTGATAGACCTGATTAAACTGTACAACTGTCATTATGAATATTTGCTCTATGACTAATAATTACACAGTAAAATGAAACTTAATATTTATATAAAAACATGACTTTCCTCGTCATTTTCTTGAAAACTATTAGAGATATTGGAAATATCATTGCAGCATCTGATAGACCTAATTAAACTGTACAACTGTCATTATGAATATTTGTTCTATGACTAATAATTACGCAGTAAAATGAAACTTAATATTTATATAAAAACATGACTTTCCTCCTCATTTTCCCGAAAGCTATTAGAGATATTGGAAATATCATTGCAGCATCTGATAGACCTAATTAAACTGTACAACTGTCGTTATGAATATTTGTTCTATGACTAATAATTACGCAGTAAAATGAAACTTAATATTTATATAAAAACATGACTTTCCTCCTCATTTTCCCGAAAGCTATTAGAGATATTGGAAATATCATTGCAGTATCTGATACACCTAATTAAACTGTACAACTGTCATTATGAATATTTGTTCTATGACTAATAATTACGCAGTCAAATGAAACTTAATATTTATATAAAAACATGACATTCCTCATTTTCCCGAAAGCTATTAGAGATATTGGAAATATCATTGCAGCATCTGATAACCTAATTAAACTGTACAACTGTCATTATGAATATTTGTTCTATGACTAATAATTACGCAGTAAAATGAAACTTAATATTCATATAAAAACATGACTTTCCTCCTCATTTTCTCGAAAGCTATTAGAGATATTGGAAATATCATTGCAGCATCTGATACACCTAATTAAACTGTACAACTGTCATTATGAATATTTGTTCTATGACTAATAATTACGCAGTAAAATGAAACTTAATTTTTATATAAAAACATGACATTCCTCCTCATTTTCTCGAAAGCTATTAGAGATATTGGAAATATTATTGGAGCATCTGATAGACCTAATTAAAATCTACTACTGTCATTATGAATATTTTTCACTAGTACTAATAAATACTGAATTTTACTTTTTTTTCCAATTACTTTCTTCCTCGTTTTCTCGAAAGCTATTAGAGATATTGGAAATATCATTGCATCATCTGATATACCTAATTCAAACTGTACAACTGATATTATGAATATTTGTTCTATGACTAATAATTACGCAGTAAAATGAAAACCGTATTTTTATATAAAAACATGACTTTCCTCCTCATTTTCTCGAAAGCTATTAGAGATATTGGAAATATAATTGCAGCATCTGATAGACCTAATTAAACTGTACAACTGATATTATGAATATTTGTTCTATGACTAATAATTACGCAGTAAAATGAAACTTAATATTTATATAAAAACATGACTTTCCTCCTCATTTTCTCGAAAGCTATTAGAGATATTGTAAATATTATTGCAGCATCTGATAGACCTAATTAAACTGTACAACTGATATTATGAATATTTGTTCTATGACTAATAATTACGCAGTAAAATGAAACTTAATATTTATATAAAAACATGACTTTCCTCGTCATTTTCTCGAAAGCTATTAGAGATATTGGAAATATCATTGCAGCATCTGATAGACCTAATTAAACTGTACAACTGTCATTATGAATATTTGTTCTATGACTAATAATTACGCAGTAAAATGAAACTTAATTTTTATATAAAAACATGACATTCCTCCTCATTTTCTCGAAAGCTATTAGAGATATTGGAAATATTATTGCAGCATCTGATAGACCTAATTAAAATCTACTACTGTCATTATGAATATTTTCACTAGTACTAATAAATACTGAATTTTACTTTTTTTCCAATTACTTTCTTCCTCATTTTCTCGAAAGCTATTAGAGATATTGGAAATATCATTGCATCATCTGATATACCTTATTCAACTGTACAACTGATATTATGAATATTTGTTCCATGACTAATAATTACTCGGTAAAATAAAACCGTATTTTTATATAAAAACATGACTTTCCTCCTCATTTTCTCGAAAGCTATTAGAGATATTGGAAATATAATTGCAGCATCTGATAGACCTAATTAAACTGTACAACTGATATTATGAATATTTGTTCTATGACTAATAATTACGCAGTAAAATGAAACTTAATATTTATATAAAAACATGACTTTCCTCCTCATTTTCTCGAAAGCTATTAGAGATATTGGAAATATTATTGCAGCATCTGATAGACCTAATTAAACTGTACAACTGATATTATGAATATTTGTTCTATGACTAATAATTACGCAGTAAAATGAAACTTAATATTTATATAAAAACATGACTTTCCTCCTCATTTTCTCGAAAGCTATTAGAGATATTGGAAATATCATTGCAGCATCTGATAGACCTGATTAAACTGTACAACTGTCATTATGAATATTTGTTCTATGACTAATAATTACGCAGTAAAATGAAACCTAATATTTATATAAAAACATGACTTTCCTCCTCATTTTCTCGAAAGCTATTAGAGATATTGGAAATATCATTGCAGCATCTGATAGACCTAATTAAACTGTACAACTGATATTATGAATATTTGTTCTATGACTAATAATTACGCAGTAAAATGAAACTTAATATTTATATAAAAACATGACTTTCCTCGTCATTTTCTCGAAAGCTATTAGAGATATTGGAAATATCATTGCAGCATCTGATAGACCTAATTAAACTGTACAACTGTCATTATGAATATTTGTTCTATGACTAATAATTACGCAGTAAAATGAAACTTAATTTTTTTATAAAAACATGACATTCCTCCTCATTTTCTCGAAAGCTATTAGAGATATTGGAAATATTATTGCAGCATCTGATAGACCTAATTAAAATCTACTACTGTCATTATGAATATTTTCACTAGTACTAATAAATACTGAATTTTACTTTTTTTCCAATTACTTTCTTCCTCGTTTTCTCGAAAGCTATTAGAGATATTGGAAATATCATTGCATCATCTGATATACCTAATTCAACTGTACAACTGATATTATGAATATTTGTTCCATGACTAATAATTACTCGGTAAAATAAAACCGTATTTTTATATAAAAACATGACTTTCCTCCTCATTTTCTCGAAAGCTATTAGAGATATTGGAAATATGATTGCAGCATCTGATAGACCTAATTAAACTGTACAACTGATATTATGAATATTTGTTCTATGACTAATAATTACGCAGTAAAATGAAACTTAATATTTATATAAGAACATGACTTTCCTCCTCATTTTCTCGAAAGCTATTAGAGATACTGGAAATATTATTGCAGCATCTGATAGACCTAATTAAACTGTACAACTGATATTATGAATATTTGTTCTATGACTAATAATTACGCAGTAAAATGAAACTTAATATTTATATATAAACATGACTTTCCTCGTCATTTTCTCGAAAGCTATTAGAGATATTGGAAATATTATTGCAGCATCTGATAGACCTAATTAAAATCTACTACTGTCATTATGAATATTTTCACAAGTACTAATAAATACTGAATTTTACTTTTTTTTAAATTACTTTCTTCCTCGTTTTCTCGAAAGCTATTAGAGATATTGGAAATATCATTGCATCATCTGATATACCTAATTCAACTGTACAACTGATATGAATATTTGTTCTATGACTAATAATTACGCAGTAAAATAAAACCGTATTTTTATATAAAAACATGACTTTCCTCGTCATTTTCTTGAAAGCTATTAGAGATATTGGAAATATAATTGCAGCATCTGATAGACCTAATTAAACTGTACAACTGTCATTATGAATATTTGTTCTATGACTAATAATTACGCAGTAAAATGAAACTTAATATTTATATATAAACATGACTTTCCACCTCATTTTCCCGAAAGCTATTAGAGATATTGGAAATATCATTGCAGCATCTGATAGACCTAATTAAACTGTACAACTGATATTATGAATATTTGTTCTATGACTAATAATTACGCAGTAAAATGAAACTTAATATTTATATAAAAACATGACTTTCCTCCTCATTTTTTCGAAAGCTATTAGAGATATTGGAAATATCATTGCAGCATCTGATAGACCTAATTAAACTGTACAACTGTCATTATGAATATTTGTTCTATGACTAATAATTACGCAGTAAAATGAAACTTAATATTTATATAAAAACATGACTTTCCTCCTCATTTTCTCGAAAGCTATTAGAGATATTGGAAATATTATTGCAGCATCTGATAGACCTAATTAAACTGTACAACTGATATTATGAATATTTGTTCTCTGACTAATAATTACGCAGTAAAATGAAACTTAATATTTATATAAAAACATGACTTTCCTCCTCATTTTCTCGAAAGCTATTAGAGATATTGGAAATATCATTGCAACATCTGATAGACCTGATTAAACTGTACAACTGTCATTATGAATATTTGCTCTATGACTAATAATTACGCAGTAAAATGAAACTTAATATTTATATAAAAACATGACTTTCCTCGTCATTTTCTTGAAAACTATTAGAGATATTGGAAATATCATTGCAGCATCTGATAGACCTAATTAAACTGTACAACTGTCATTATGAATATTTGTTCTATGACTAATAATTACGCAGTAAAATGAAACTTAATTTTTATATAAAAACATGACATTCCTCCTCATTTTCTCGAAAGCTATTAGAGATATTGGAAATATTATTGCAGCATCTGATAGACCTAATTAAAATCTACTACTGTCATTATGAATATTTTCACTAGTACTAATAAATACTGAATTTTACTTTTTTTCCAATTACTTTCTTCCTCGTTTTCTCGAAAGCTATTAGAGATATTGGAAATATCATTGCATCATCTGATATACCTAATTCAACTGTACAACTGAAATTATGAATATTTGTTCCATGACTAATAATTACTCGGTAAAATAAAACCGTATTTTTATATAAAAACATGACTTTCCTCCTCATTTTCTCGAAAGCTATTAGAGATATTGGAAATATAATTGCAGCATCTGATAGACCTAATTAAACTGTACAACTGATATTATGAATATTTGTTCTATGACTAATAATTACGCAGTAAAATGAAACTTAATATTTATATAAAAACATGACTTTCCTCCTCATTTTCTCGAAAGCTATTAGAGATATTGGAAATATTATTGCAGCATCTGATAGACCTAATTAAACTGTACAACTGATATTATGAATATTTGTTCTATGACTAATAATTACGCAGTAAAATGAAACTTAATATTTATATAAAAACATGACTTTCCTCCTCATTTTCTCGAAAGCTATTAGAGATATTGGAAATATCATTGCAGCATCTGATAGACCTGATTAAACTGTACAACTGTCATTATGAATATTTGTTCTATGACTAATAATTACGCAGTAAAATGAAACCTAATATTTATATAAAAACATGACTTTCCTCCTCATTTTCTCGAAAGCTATTAGAGATATTGGAAATATCATTGCAGCATCTGAGAGACCTAATTAAACTGTACAACTGATATTATGAATATTTGTTCTATGACTAATAATTACGCAGTAAAATGAAACTTAATATTTATATAAAAACATGACTTTCCTCGTCATTTTCTCGAAAGCTATTAGAGATATTGGAAATATCATTGCAGCATCTGATAGACCTAATTAAACTGTACAACTGTCATTATGAATATTTGTTCTATGACTAATAATTACGCAGTAAAATGAAACTTAATATTTATATAAAAACATGACTTTCCTCCTCATTTTCTCGAAAGCTATTAGAGATATTGGAAATATCATTGCAGCATCTGATAGACCTAATTAAACTGTAAAACTGAAATTATGAATATTTGTTCTATGACTAATAATTACGCAGTAAAATTAAACTTTATTTTTATATAAAAACATGACTTTCCTTCTAATTTTCTCGAAAGCTATTAGAGATATTGAAAATATCATTACAGCATCTGATACACCTAATTAAACTGTACAACTGTAATTATGAATATTTGTTTTATGACTAATAATTACGCAGTAAAATGAAACTTAATATTTATATAAAAACATCTTTCCTCCTCATTTTCCCGAAAGCTATTAGAGATATTAGAAATATCATTGCAGCATCTGATACACCTAATTAAACTGTATAACTCTCATTATGAATATTTTTTCTATGACTAATAATTACGCAGTAAAATGAAACTTAATATTTATATAAAAACATGATTTTCCTCCTCATTTTCTCGAAAGCTATTAAAGATATTGGAAATATCATTGCCGCATCTGATAGACCAAATTAAAATTTACTACTGTCATTATGAATATTTTCACTATTACTAATAAATACTGAATTTTACTTTTTTTTAAATTACTTTCTTCCTCGTTTTCTCGAAAGCTATTAGAGATATTGGAAATATCATTGCATCATTTGATACACCTAATTCAAGTTTACAACTGATATTATGAATATTTGTTCTATGACTAATAATTACGCAGTAAAATAAAACCGTATTTTTATATAATAACATGATTTTCCTCGTCATTTTCTTGAAAGCTATTAGAGATATTGGAAATATCATTGCAGCAGCTGATACACCTAATTAAACTGTACAACTGATATTATGAATTTTTTTCTATGACTAATAATTACGCAGTAAAATGAAACTTAATATATATTTAAAAACATGAATTTCCTCCTCATTTTCCCGAAAGCTATTAGAGATATTGGAAATATCATTGCAGCATCTGATACACCTAATTAAACTGTACAACTGTCATTATGAATATTTGTTCCATGACTAACAATTACGCAGTAAAATTAAACTTAGTGTGTCTTGGTACCAAATGTTGAAGTGTGTGTGTGTGTGTATGTACGTGTGTGTGTATCTTACTGTCTCCCCCTCTGTGTGCGTGTGTGTGTGTGTGTGGCAGAGTATGTAGTTGATTATACAAACTCGTGTGTGTTTACATGTTCATCGTGTTGGCTGTATATCTTCGTAGGTGTCACTCTGTTAATTTGCTAGAATACCTAAATTTCAGTCCGATTGTATTTATTCCAGTGTTCGAGTTGCCAAGTTGCCCAATTAATTAATCAACAGACACGAACCCTGGTGAGGAAAAATAGCAATATGAAAAAAGGCTTCAAGCAATTATCTATACCGAGGCGTGGGAAACGAGGCAGATGGAAAAAAAATGAAATGTTGAATGAGAGAAAGAGATTGAGAGTGTAGGAGGAGAAAAATAGATACAAATAGATAAATTGAAAGACAGAAAGAATGAAAGAAAGAAAATACTACAGCAAAGAACAAACAAACACAAATGTTCACACACACACACACACACACACACACACACACACACACACGAAATCAATATACAACTCACATTTCCTTACTTGCATTTCCACTGGACTCGTTCATCTACCTCGCGGGCGGCGGTGGTACGTGGGCGGTGGTGGGTGGTGGGCGGTGGTGGGCGGTGGTGGGTGGTGGGCGGGCAGCGATAGAGAGCAGTGGGCGTTGTGAGTGTGTATCCGTGTGAATAGTTTCGTTAACCTGTCCCCAAAAGCATGTATTAGTATCATTGGTTAACACGGTGTAATAATAATGATGATAATAATAATAATAATAATAGTAATAATAATAGTAATAATAGTAATAATAATAATAGTAGTAGTAAAAATAATAGTAATAGTAGTAGTAATAATAATGATAATGATTATAATTTGAAGATTAAAAGCATAGTAAGGACGAGAGCGAGAGCGAGAGCGAGAGAGAGAGAGAGAGAGAGAGAGAGAGAGAGAGAGAGAGAGAGAGAGAGAGAGAGAGAGAGAGAGAGGGTTTTTTATTCCTAACCGGTTTCGCTCACAGCTTCTTCAGAGGAGCTGTGGAGGTGTGTGGAGGTGTGTAAAGGTGTGTGGAGGTGTGTAAATGTGTGTAAAGGTGTGTGCAGGTGTGTAAAGGTGTGTGGAGATGTGTAAAGGTGTGTGGTGTGTAAAGGTGTGTGGAGGTGTGTAAAGGTGTGTAAAGGTCTTTGGAGGTGTGTAAAGGTGGGTAAAGGTGGGTGGAGGTGTGTAAAGGTGTGTGGAGGTGTGTAAAGGTGTGTGGAGGTGTGTAAAGGTGTGTGGAGGTGTGTAAAGGTGTGTGGAGGTGTGTAAAGGTGTGTGGAGGTGTGTAAAGGTGTGTAAAGGTGTGTAGGTGTGTGTAAAGGTGTGTGGAGGTGTGTAAAGGTGTGTAAAGGTGTATGGAGGTGTATAAAGGTGTGTGGAGGTGTGTAAAGGTGTGTGGAGGTGTGTAAAGGTGTGTAAAGGTATGTAAAGGTGTGTGTAGTGTGTCAAGGTGTGTAAAGGTGTGTAAAGGTGTTTATCCGTAATATATATGATTCATTTAAGTGTACCGTATTATATAAGATCATTTAAGTTTATCCGTACATATATAAGATCTTTAAGTGTATCCGATATATATAATGATCATTTAAGTGTAATCCGTATATATATAAGATCACTTAGTGTATCCTTATATATATAAGATCATTGTAAGTGTATCCGTATATATCTAAATCATTTAAGTGTATCCGTATATATATAAATCATTTAAGTGTAATGCGTATATATATAAAATCATTTAGTATAGCCGTATTATATATAAGATCATTTAAGTGTATCCGTATATTTATAAGACATTTTAAGAGTGTATCCGTATATATATAAGATCATTTAAGTAATCCTTGTATAATATTTATTTTTATCATTAATATATATTTTATCATTAATATTTATTTTTATCATTAATATTTATTTTTATCATTAATATATATTTTTATCATTAATATATATTTTTATCATTAATATTTATTTTTATCATTAATATATATTTTTATCATTAATATATATTTTTATAATTAATATTTATTTTTATCATTAATATTTATTTTTTATCATTAATATATATTTTTAACATTAATATATATTTTTATCATTAATATATATTTTCATCATTAATATTTATTTTTATCATTAATATATATTTTTATCATTAATATTTATTTTTATCATTAATATATATTTTTATCATTAATATTTATTTTTATCATTAATATTTATTTTTTATGATTAATATATATTATTAATATTTATTTTTTTATCATTAATATATATTTTTATCATTAATATATATTTTTATAATTAATATATATTTTTTATCATTAATATTTATTTTTATCATTAATATATATTTTTATCATTAATATTTATTTTTATCATTAAAATTTATTTTTTATCATTAATATATATTTTTATCATTAATATATATTTTTATCATTAATATTTATTTTTATCATTAATATTTATTTTTATCATTAATATATATTTTTATCATTAATATATATTTTTATCATTAATATATATTTTTATCATTAATATTTATTTTTATCATTATTATTTATTTTTATCATTAATATTTATTTTTATCATTAATATTTATTTTTATCATTAATATATATTTTTATCATTAATATATATTTTTATCATTAATATTTATTTTTATCATTAATATATATTTTTATCATTAATATATATTTTTATCATTAATATTTATTTTTATCATTAATATATATTTTTATCATTAATATTTATTTTTATCATTAATATTTATTTTTTATCATTAATATATATTTATTTATTAATATATATTATTATCATTAATATATATTTTTATCATTAATATTTATTTTTATCATTAATATATATTTTTATCATTAATATTTATTTTAATCATTAATATTTATTTTTATCATTAATTTATATTTTTATCATTAATATATATTTTTATCATTAATATTTATTTTTATCATTAAAATATATTTTTATCATTAATATTTATTTTTATCATTAATATTTATTTTTTATCATTAATATATATTTTTATCATTAATATATATTTTTATCATTAATATATATTTTTATCATTATTATTTATTTTTATCATTAATATTTATTTTTATAATTAATATTTATTTTTATCATTAATATATATTTTTATCATTAATATATATTTTTATCATTAATATTTATTTTTATCATTATTATTTATTTTTATCATTAATATTTATTTTTATCATTAATATTTATTTTTATCATCAATATTTATTTTTATCACCAATATTTATTTTTATCACCAATTTTTATTTTTATCACTAATATTTATTTTTATCATCAATATTTATTTTTATCATTAATATTTATTTTTATCATTAATATTTATTTTTATTATTAATATTTATTTTTAACATTAATATTTATTTTTATCATTAATATTTATTTTTATCATTAATATTTATTATTATAATTATTAATATTTATTTACTCCAACAGCAACACTTCCTTAACATGTATTATTATTAATTTCAAAACCTTTAACTTCAATATAAGTTTTCGTGGATTTGTGATGAAAATGGATTCGTGAAATTTTTGGCCCGAAGATTTCCACCAGAATTTGAGTCCAAAATAGTTTAGTCATTTTACAAGTAAAGTTTTAGTCCTACAACAAAGATGTATAGAAACAAAGTTGTTCAGCTTGACAAGTTCTATCTGATGGTGTCATCCGTTTGTAAATTACTCTTTTGGTTTAGGAGAAAAATGTAATTATGTAGAAGCTTCGTGTAAAATACAAATATATCAATATCTCCATTACTTACATTCCAATTACATTCTAGTAAAGCTCAAAGGAACGGGCGTCTCCTGCTCTATATTTACTATTACGTATGTTTTTTACGTAAACCTCATACTTTTCGAGTTATTTTGAAAAACATGATTTCATGAAAAAAATCTAAGGTGGACACCCTTGAAAATTTCGTGAAAAGTTTCCACACCTCAGAATTTCATGAAAATTTGTACCTAAGGGTTTTCAGTCAAACTGAACACGAATCTGGACTCAGTTTCATCATTACTATAATATTAAACACTATATACGCATGTGTGATACGCCTAAAACTATTTATTCTCTCTATTTATCTCTCTATCTCTATCGCGCTCTCTCTCTCTCTCTCTCTCTCTCCCTCTCTCCAAACTCCTACAGCAAAATCATAATATTCTCCCCCTCTTCCTCCTCCCCCTCCTCCTCCTCCTCCTCCTCTGTGTCTTCCTTCTTAAATAGTCTTCAGTGGACATATTAGCGCCAATATTTATTTTTATCATTAATATTTATTTTTATCATTATTATTTATTTTTATCACTAATATTTATTTTTATCATTAATATTTATTTTTTATCATTAATATATATTTTTATCATTAATATATATTTTTATCATTAATATATATTTTTATTTTTAATATTTATTTTTATCATTATTATTTAATTTTATCATTAATATTTATTTTTATCATTAATATTTATTTTTATCATTAATATATATTTTTATCATTAATATTTATTATTATCATTAATATTTATTTTTTATCATTAATATATATTTTTATCATTAATATATATTTTTTTCATTAATATATATTTTTTTCATTAATATATATTTTTATCATTAATATATATTTTTATCATTAATATATATTTTTATCATTAATATATATTTTTATCATTAATATTTATTTTTATCATTAATATATATTTTTATCATTAATATTTATTTTTATCATTAATATATATTTTTATCATTAATATTTATTTTTATCATTAATATTTATTGTTATCATTAATATTTATTTTTATCATTAATATTTATTTTTTATCATTAATATATATTTTTATCATTAATATATATTTTTATCATTAATATTTATTTTTATCATTATTATTTATTATCATTAATATTTATTTTTATCATTAATATATATTTTTATCATTAATATATATTTTTATCATTAATATTTATTTTTATCATTAATATATATTTTTATCATTAATATATATTTTTATCATTAATATTTATTTTTATCATTAATATATATTTTTATCATTAATATTTATTTTTATCATTAATATTTATTTTTTATCATTAATATATATTTTTATCATTAATATATATTTTTATCATTAATATTTATTTTTATCATTAATATATATTTTTATCATTAATATATATTTTTATCATTAATATTTATTTTATCATTATTATATATTTTTATCATTAATATATATTTTTATCATTAATATTTATTTTTATCATTAATATATATTTTTATCATTAATATTTATTTTTATCATTAATATTTATTTTTATCATTAATATATATTTTTATCATTAATATTATTTTTATCATTAATATATATTTTTATCATTAATATTTATTTTTATCATTAATATTATTTTTATCATTAATATATATTTTTATCATTAATATATATTTTTATCATTAATATATATTTTTATCATTAATATATATTTTTATCATTAATATATATTTTTATCATTAATATATATTTTTATCATTAATATATATTTTTATCATAAATATTTATTTTTATCATTATATTTATTTTTATCAATAATATTTATTTTTATCATTAATATCGCCCTGAACGTCAACATTTTCCCGAAAGCTATTAGAGATATTGGAAATATCATTGCAGCATCTGATACACCTAATTAAACTGTACAACAGTCATTATGAATATTTGTTCTATGACTAATAATTACGCAGTAAAATGAAACTTAATATTTATATAAAAACATTACTTTCCTTCTAATTTTCTCGAAAGCTATTAGAGATATTGAAAATATCATTGCAGCATCTGATACACCTAATTAAACTGTACAACTGTCATTATGAATATTTGTTTTATGACTAATAATTACGCAGTAAAATGAAACTTAATATTTATATAAAAACATCTTTCCTCCTCATTTTCCCGAAAGCTATTAGAGATATTGGAAATATCATTACAGCATCTGATACACCTAATTAAACTGTACAACTGTCATTATGAATATTTGTTCTATGACTAATAATTACGCAGTAAAATGAAACTTAATATTTATATAAAAACATGACTTTCCTCCTCATTTTTTCGAAAGCTATTAGAGATATTGGAAATATCATTGCAGCATCTGATATACCTAATTCAACTGTACAACTGATATGAATATTTGTTCTATGACTAATAATTACGCAGTAAAATAAAACTTATTTTTATATAAAAACATGACTTTCCTCGTCATTTTCTCGAAAGCTATTAGAGATATTGGAAATATAATTGCAGCATCTGATAGACCTAATTAAACTGTACAACTGTCATTATGAATATTTGTTCTATGACTAATAATTACGCAGTAAAATGAAACTTAATATTTATATATAAAACATGACTTTCCTCCTCATTTTCTCGAAAGCTATTAGAGATATTGGAAATATCATTGCAGCATCTGATAGACCTAATTAAACTGTACAACTGATATTATGAATATTTGTTCTATGACTAATAATTACGCAGTAAAATGAAACTTAATATTTATATAAAAACATGACTTTCCTCCTCATTTTCTCGAAAGCTATTAGAGATATTGGAAATATCATTGCAGCATCTGATAGACCTAATTAAACTGTACAACTGTCATTATGAATATTTGTTCTATGACTAATAATTACGCAGTAAAATGAAACTTAATATTTATATAAAAACATGACTTTCCTCCTCATTTTCTCGAAAGCTATTAGAGATATTGGAAATATTATTGCAGCATCTGATAGACCTAATTAAACTGTACAACTGATATTATGAATATTTGTTCTATGACTAATAATTACGCAGTAAAATGAAACTTAATATTTATATAAAAACATGACTTTCCTCCTCATTTTCTCGAAAGCTATTAGAGATATTGGAAATATCATTGCAGCATCTGATAGACCTAATTAAACTGTACAACTGTCATTATGAATATTTGTTCTATGACTAATAATTACGCAGTAAAATGAAACTTAATATTTATATAAAAACATGACTTTCCTCCTCATTTTCTCGAAAGCTATTAGAGATATTGGAAATATCATTGCAGCATCTGATAGACCTAATTAAACTGTACAACTGTCATTATGAATATTTGTTCTATGACTAATAATTACGCAGTAAAATGAAACTTAATATTTATATAAAAACATGACATTTCCTCCTCATTTTCTCGAAAGCTATTAGAGATATTGGAAATATTATTGCAGCATCTGATAGACCTAATTAAACTGTACAACTGATATTATGAATATTTGTTCTATGACTAATAATTACGCAGTAAAATGAAACTTAATATTTATATAAAAACATGACTTTCCTCCTCATTTTCTCGAAAGCTATTAGAGATATTGGAAATATTATTGCAGCATCTGATAGACCTAATTAAACTGTACAACTGATATTATGAATATTTGTTCTATGACTAATAATTACGCAGTAAAATGAAACTTAATATTTATATAAAAACATGACTTTCCTCCTCATTTTCTCGAAAGCTATTAGAGATATTGGAAATATCATTGCAGCATCTGATAGACCTGATTAAACTGTACAACTGTCATTATGAATATTTGTTCTATGACTAATAATTACGCAGTAAAATGAAACTTAATATTTATATAAAAACATGACTTTCCTCCTCATTTTCTCGAAAGCTATTAGAGATATTGGAAATATCATTGCAGCATCTGATAGACCTAATTAAACTGTACAACTGTCATTATGAATATTTGTTCTATGACTAATAATTACGCAGTAAAATGAAACTTAATTTTATATAAAAACATGACTTTCCTCCTCATTTTCTCGAAAGCTATTAGAGATATTGGAAATATTATTGCAGCATCTGATAGACCTAATTAAAATCTACTACTGTCATTATGAATATTTTCACTAGTACTAATAAATACTGAATTTTACTTTTTTTCCAATTACTTTCTTCCTCGTTTTCTCGAAAGCTATTAGAGATATTGGAAATATCATTGCATCATCTGATATACCTAATTCAACTGTACAACTGATATTATGAATATTTGTTCCATGACTAATAATTACTCGGTAAAATAAAACCGTATTTTTATATAAAAACATGACTTTCCTCCTCATTTTCTCGAAAGCTATTAGAGATATTGGAAATATAATTGCAGCATCTGATAGACCTAATTAAACTGTACAACTGATATTATGAATATTTGTTCTATGACTAATAATTACGCAGTAAAATGAAACTTAATATTTATATAAAAACATGACTTTCCTCCTCATTTTCTCGAAAGCTATTAGAGATATTGGAAATATTATTGCAGCATCTGATAGACCTAATTAAACTGTACAACTGATATTATGAATATTTGTTCTATGACTAATAATTACGCAGTAAAATGAAACTTAATATTTATATAAAAACATGACTTTCCTCCTCATTTTCTCGAAAGCTATTAGAGATATTGGAAATATCATTGCAGCATCTGATAGACCTAATTAAACTGTACAACTGTCATTATGAATATTTGTTCTATGACTAATAATTACGCAGTAAAATGAAACTTAATATTTATATAAAAACATGACTTTCCTCCTCATTTTCTCGAAAGCTATTAGAGATATTGGAAATATCATTGCAGCATCTGATAGACCTAATTAAACTGTACAACTGATATTATGAATATTTGTTCTATGACTAATAATTACGCAGTAAAATGAAACTTAATATTTATATAAAAACATGACTTTCCTCCTCATTTTCTCGAAAGCTATTAGAGATATTGGAAATATTATTGCAGCATCTGATAGACCTAATTAAACTGTACAACTGATATTATGAATATTTGTTCTCTGACTAATAATTACGCAGTAAAATGAAACTTAATATTTATATAAAAACATGACTTTCCTCCTCATTTTCTCGAAAGCTATTAGAGATATTGGAAATATCATTGCAGCATCTGATAGACCTGATTAAACTGTACAACTGTCATTATGAATATTTGTTCTATGACTAATAATTACGCAGTAAAATGAAACTTAATATTTATATAAAAACATGACTTTCCTCGTCATTTTCTCGAAAGCTATTAGAGATATTGGAAATATCATTGCAGCATCTGATAGACCTAATTAAACTGTACAACTGTCATTATGAATATTTGTTCTATGACCAATAATTACGCAGTAAAATGAAACTTAATTTTTATATAAAAACATGACATTCCTCCTCATTTTCTCGAAAGCTATTAGAGATATTGGAAATATTATTGCAGCATCTGATAGACCTAATTAAAATCTACTACTGTCATTATGAATATTTTCACTAGTACTAATAAATACTGAATTTTACTTTTTTTCCAATTACTTTCTTCCTCGTTTTCTCGAAAGCTATTAGAGATATTGGAAATATCATTGCATCATCTGATATACCTAATTCAACTGTACAACTGATATTATGAATATTTGTTCCATGACTAATAATTACTCGGTAAAATAAAACCGTATTTTTATATAAAAACATGACTTTCCTCCTCATTTTCTCGAAAGCTATTAGAGATATTGGAAATATAATTGAAGCATCTGATAGACCTAATTAAACTGTACAACTGATATTATGAATATTTGTTCTATGACTAATAATTACGCAGTAAAATGAAACTTAATATTTATATAAAAACATGACTTTCCTCCTCATTTTCTCGAAAGCTATTAGAGATATTGGAAATATTATTGCACCATCTGATAGACCTAATTAAACTGTACAACTGATATTATGAATATTTGTTCTATGACTAATAATTACGCAGTAAAATGAAACTTAATATTTATATAAAAACATGACTTTCCTCCTCATTTTCTCGAAAGCTATTAGAGATATTGGAAATATCATTGCAGCATCTGATAGACCTGATTAAACTGTACAACTGTCATTATGAATATTTGTTCTATGACTAATAATTACGCAGTAAAATGAAACTTAATATTTATATAAAAACATGACTTTC